>MDKJ01087874.1:0-27318 GCA_005239525.1 Nicotiana knightiana
ATAATAGGGAACTAGGGTTTCAGATTCTTAGATCTGAAACTGAGGATTTTTGGATGATTTTTTGAAGAAACAAATGGTGGGAGGTGGTCGAGGATGAAAAGGAGGTTATTTGGTGAAGATTTGGGGTCATTTGGTGGTGGTCCGCCACCCGTAGGCAATTTTCGGTGGCGGAAGGCGGCGGAACCAGTGGGGTCTAAAGGCGGCTAGGGTTTGGGTCAGTGAGAGAGATGGGCGAGTGGGGTGAGTTCTGAGGCGGGTAGGGGCTCGTTAGGACATATATATAGGGAATGGGATGACTAGTTCCGGACCGTTGGATCACTTTGATCCAACGGCTGAGATGAGAGGGGGTTTAATACGGGGTCGTTTTGGGTAGTGCAAAGGGCTGGCCGGATTGGGCTCAATTGGGCTGGGGGTGTAGTGTTACTTTTGGGCCTGGGCAAATTAGCTCAGGTCCGATTTTAATACTCTAGGGTCAATTAAACTTAAATTAATTTAATTAACACTAATTCTAATTAAATTCGAAAAAAATGTGATAATTAATTCTGGCCTTATTTTCGTCAAATTATAAACTAATTAAGAATAAAATAATTAATTTAATACTCAAATCCATAATTTATTAGATAAATGACTAAATTGATTATTTAACCATTAGCTCACATTATCTCAATTAATCATATTCTCGTCATCAATTAATTAAATCAAATTATTAAATAGTATATTAATTATCTCTAATTCTATTTTTTATCTAATTGAAAAGAAAATTTTAGTTAACGAGTATAAAAAAAAAAGTGGAATTATCAATTAACACTGACAATTAATTGAAGGATAAATTTTGTAATTTCCTAAAAATGATTAAGGTTATGCACCTAATTATGCATTTTTTAAATTATTTATCAATTTTATAGGATGAATTATGATTATGTAATGCAAAAATGATTCACAATTAATCACTAAAATTCAACAAAAATTTGTAAAATTAATTTATTGTATCGAATTTGTAGGAGCATATGGTGAGTAAAAATCACATGGTCACACAAGGGACTCATTATCTTTGCATCATTGCTTCTTCTAACTATGAATAAATACTAACAAATGTTTGGTATGAAAATGGTATTAGTGGTTTGTTACATACATCGCCGTGAAGGAAAGTTATGTGATGAAACTATAATGCTTTGTGTCGATTTGATTTATTCAACTCTTTGAGTTCAACAAAACAGGTAAGGATCCACCATTGATGGCTAATATCTATGAACGTGCGTGTGTTGCACATTAGTAATGGCACGTGATGATTTAAATATTTAAATTACTTAGATGCTAAAAAATATTATTACATTAGTATAATACTTGAATTCAAAATGAAAAGATATCATCAGAACTAATATAATGATCAATTTAGTCATGTTAGTTAGATAATTATGTATTATAGTTTAAAAATATTCAATATGATTGTATCTTACCGAACATTTATTTGTAGACGATATTTTTTTGTGTATGTTTCCTTCTAATACTTTGGTTGCTCTGCCATAACTAGAACTCTTGTTGTCGATATTGATATGCCTCTTAAAAGTGCAACATGTAGTTGTTTGTGTAATTAAACATATTGCGGTTGCTTTGTTTTTGGAACCAAAATAACCCAGTGTTCTAGAAGAACTAAATCTTCTTTTATTGGATGCTCTTCTTTGCTTCCGACACGAAGCAAGAAGCCACTGAATATTGGATTTGTTCTTACTTTATATTTTTTGTCAGTTGAATCTTTTTCATTTGATGGCATAAATATAATTTTGGCAAGCTAGTACAGTCTCTTCTTTTGTCGATTTTGGAACTACTGGTAGTAGTAGACATAAATCACCTCCCAAATCATTAGTTTTTCATCAAACAATTCATTGATATTCAATATATCTCTAGAACTTCGGGCATTATTTCGATCATTTGGCACTCAGCCATAAGCGCTCCATCACATATTATCAATTATGCTTTCCTTTTAAATTTAGCACAATTGCTCTGCTTTGTTATATTTGTGATGGTTATTTTATTTGTTTGAAGAGGTATATCAAATCTAAAATGAGTGACCTCATAATAAAATCGTTGTTGGTACATCATTTGTTATTATTGCTAACATTATCATGTCTCTTGAACTGATATTTGTAAGTAATGCATGGCGTAGAAAAATTATTTCGATTCCCCCGGAGGCATCTATAAAGGATAATCCCGCTATACCAGAGTAGACTCATTATAATATAGTCTTAAAAGTTTGTTCTTGTTTAATATTAAGATTTGATTGTGCTTCCTCAGACACTTTTGTGGTCGTTTGATTCTTAATACTATACTAGCATTTTTTACTTTGTGATCTAGTTTTTTAATCTCTAACGCGCTTTTTATGGTATAAATTTATGTACCTCAAGATTTTTTTTAATTTGAAAAATAATTTTTCTTATATGATGAATTTAAAAATAATTGAATTGGATTCTCTTGCTAAATGATTAATTGAAAGATTGATTATTTAGTCTTAACATAAAAAATAATTTATTTTATGTTTAATAGATTTTTAATATTAGTTCATATCTTGTTTTGAATATTTAATCTTAATTATAATTTTATCCACCATAAATTTTATTTTCAAAGAGTAAAAAGATCGATCTGACATTCCACTTTAGATCTTTACATTTGCAGAATCTTTAGTGATATTGTCTCTTACAAATAATTTTTCTTTCTCTTTCTCACTTTATATTCTAAAATATTTTCTTAGTTGTTGGCAAATATATATTTTTCAATATCACACGAAAAATTGATAAGAAAAAATATTATTTGAGTAGGAAAACAGTTTAAATATAATATAAAAATATATTGTGGGGATATTTTTTTTCTCAATTTCATTGTTTTATGCAGTCAATTTAACATTACTTTTATCTTTTCTTGGTATTGGACATTATGGAGTGAGAATGTATTGCCAATACGAAGGATTCCTATGATATTCAATTTATTAAACCTTCCTACATATTTTTAATAAAAATGTAATCGACAAAATTTTATTAATTTTGGAATCTTAAATATTTAAAAAAATTAACATAGAAGGTATTGTAGTCAAAAGATAGGTTATTACAGTTATGTCATTTCCTTATGAGTTCTTCTGTTTAATATTTTATGACTATTTTAGCCTATATTATATTCGTGCTTTTATAATAATATAGAAGATATAGACAAATATAGACTCTCTTTTTTCTAAATGGATTTGAACAATATAATACATTATCAAATTATATTAGTAATAAGACATTATAATACGTTTTCAAATTAAATCAGTAATAGAAATTTTTTAGAAATATATCCAAGTAATATGATTACATGATTAAAAATATATTTTTATCCCGAAAGATATTATACTAATTGGAAATCTAACGTGTTCCTAAAGGTATTAGATTTACATGCTAACTTGTAGTATTATAAGTCTATGCCCGAAAGTAATTATACTAATAGAATTTCTAAGTGTAATCATGAAGGATTCCTAACGTGTAATATTATGTCCTAAAACTAATAAGATTACAAGGCGAATGTCTAGAATTCCGGTTATATTCTTTTACTATAAGTTATTATGCTTAATATTATAAGGTTATTTATGTAAACTGACATTGTATTCATGTTTTTATGATAATATCGATAGATAATATATTTGACTGAATATGAGTATAGTTGATGATTAAGTTCTCTTTTATATTCCATTAGGTATCCGTCCATTAGGGTAGTCAAGCGGTTTTCCTCTTTGTCCCGGTTTTCCTTTTTGTACCGACAAGTATGATAGTGTTTTGTCTAGCACTGTTAGCGATTTACGTTGTGTTTCACACTTTTGCATAATATTTGTGTTACTACTTTTCCATTTATTTGTTGTTTCTCACATTGCTGATATTATTTTTCGAGTTGTTGTCACGCATCTATTGTCTCTAAGTCGAGGGTCTACCGGAAACAGCCTCTCTACCCCTCTGGGGTAGGGGTAAAGTCTCCGTACACTCCCCAGACACCACTGATGAGATTTTACTAGGTGAATGTTGTTGTTGTTGTTGTATCCGTCCATTAACTTGTTTGTGTGTTACATAACCACCAAGAATTGTGGTGAGGTGGATAAAATCCTTTCGCAAATGAACAAAATCCTAATAGGGAATGCTTCCTCTTTAATGTGGTCTTACACACCACGAATTCAAATTAATCATGCCATAATATCCTAATAGTGAATGCTTCCCCTTTAAGAACGTGTGTTGCATAAATGAACATATAATAGATGAGACGAAGCGGGGGAACCCACAGGAACATCTTAAGGCTGTTAAATTCAGCTTCCTAATTTTTAATTGCCATGGAGATAAAAGTAATGTTAAATTGACCAAGGTGCAATCAACTATTCCAACCTCAATCACTATCCCCCTCGAATTACGCTATAAGGTTCAAATTGAACGTAACCGACAAATCACAACCCCTCGTAGTATAGAAGAGTAACACATAAAATTTATCAGAACACGAACAAGCTCAACCTTACCAACCTGCTATACTAATTCATAAACACCCGGTGAAGATATGGCAAACAAATAAAGTAATCCTATGTTGGTAAGAGGTGGAATATTGATTCATGATTGTCATCTCCATTTCTTTCTCCACTTAGCTCTCCGCCTATCGGACAAATCAAAATAAGGGATTTGTTTGATTGCCCAAAAATCTGGAGTAGAAGCTGGCTCATTATTCTCATTTGTGATAATCCCAATTAGTATCAGGTTAGCGCATTGAGCTAAACCTCAGCATTCAAAACTTTTACCAGAATGCGGTTCGATTGAGCCAGCAATTCCTATATTAACCTTGTATGGATATAGTTGAACCCAAGTACCCAACTATAAACGGAGGGTAGAATTAGACATTTTCACAAAGTACATGGACAAATCTGGACCTTTTCCCATTATGATATACAAACCTCTCTAACAACCTCGTTTGTTCTAAATATTTTTGGATGTTATAGTGAAGTATTATTATATAGACCATATATTATAACATAATATGAAAACTGATTCCGGAAAAGCATGACTTTTATAGTGAAATATTGTTATATAGAGATGTTATTATAAAGAGGTCTGGCTGTATACGACTATACTCGAAAAGAGTTGGAAAAGCAAACAATCACGTCACATGAGCGAACGTCTCTGGCTGGAAATATAACCATGTTTATATTTGCTTAGACAATTCATTGCATATAACCTCTAATTACGTTACAAACGGATATAAAAGCAAAATGGATAAGCTAGAACAAACACATATGTGCTACAAATAAAAGAATAATTGTAAGCTTTCAACTTTCAAGCAATACTAGTCCCCTCAAGCTATTATAGTCGTATTAGGTGGAAAGTTCAACTCAACAGAGATTACAATACTTACTGCAACAACAAAGGAAAAAGGAAAAAGAGAGTACAAATAAACAAGGGATAAGAAAGCAAATGAAATTTCGAATGAGCTCTAACAAATACTAACTAAATTGCCAATTACAGAACTGAGTTTCCAAAGGCCCAATAAACACCTCAAAGTAATTCATGAATAGAAGAACCCCACATAAATGGGGTGTATAAGAAAAAGCGGCCCACGATAAAATATGGACGACTCAGAGGAAAACCACAGTTCCTACCTAAGTTACTCCAGAAAAAAAATGTACCAAGCACTCAATATCGAGCAATGTCCTGAAGGCAATCATAGAAATGTGAGATTTGGATCTTCTCTTTGCCAGAATAGATGGCTTCTGCTGTCCCACCGTGTTCACCCTGAGCAGCCATTTCGACAACCATGTATAGTTTCTTGATGGGCATCTGTCACAAGACAACACAAACAAGAGTTATTGACCAATCCCTATCATACGCCTGAAATTTCAATTTCTCAAGCAGTGCCAAAATCAGAAGGTGGTGAGACAAATATGAACTATTCGTATAGGGAAGAGACATGTATGGAAAGCGTGCTTGTCTGATAGACAGGGAGCAGAGCTTTGAAACTTACGTCATTTAATGCCTCAGCAGCAGAATCAACATCATCGTTTGAGAAGACATTAAGTTGTTGTAACACCTGCAAATAAGATCAAAACATCAATACTTGGGCGGTATTGAATAGGGTTGACATTAGGTCAGACATCTCCAGTAACTGCACCAATTCAAGAGTTCTAACTCATCACCAAGGAATTTGGTAGGACATCTCCAATAATTGAACCAATGAACTAGAATTCAAGAGTCAATACATATACCAAGGAAAGACAAATTATACAGCCTACTGATGATGAGAAATCTTCTCAAATCACCAACTCATTTGCTCCACAGTTTGTTCCAGACAAAAAGTAAAATGGATCCTGAGAGCTCAATAGATAAAGATATATTGACAAATTTAGTGGTATCCATGACAAAAGCCACTGTTTTGTTACACCGTCAGAATTCACAAGCTACTATTCAGTAATCTTCTTGCCACGGCGATTCTGGTTCAGTGGGAGTTGAAGTATTTTTTGTAAGGAGTTTATTGGCCACTAGCACTGGATTACCTTATCTGGGAATACCTAATTGCGATGTCCTAATTAAGCTTTTTCCTACCTGCTCTACAAAAAAACATAGGATTTCCTTTTTCCTTTCAACATATGGCATCCAATGTAAGAATTTATTTGGAGTTTCATTGCTCTTCAGTCTTCACAGTCCAACTATTATGGTTTGACGCAACAGATGACTATATACCGTTCTCTTTCATATAAAAGTTCCATGCTTCATGTTAGACCTATGGGCTATTCAACTGGACAATGAATTTTCATTATGAAACATCAACATCTTGGCAGTTTGGATGCCCTCTTACCTTCTTGGCATCTTCTGTCTTTAGTGTTGGAACATGGTATGTGACCGAGAAAGCATCACAAAGGCCAACCGAGTCCAAGAAACCGGCCTCACTAGTAGTTCCAATCACGAGAATTTTTTTACCCTGTAACAAAAAACCCGCCGTAAGAATCATCAGCAAAAAGCAGAGTTGCATATGTAGCCACAACGTAATTAAAGTCCAGCTCATAAAAAAGCAGTAGGTCATCATCAGTATGTGTCTTGAGCGTTCTAATCCATCGCTGTCTAAGTTTATCTGTACTTTTCTTCCAATGGAGGAAAAAATCAAAACAACTAGAGGTCTTAATGGGTTCAAGATAGAAATGGGAGAAATTCTTTCACACACACACCCCACCCCAAAAAAAACTTTACAAGGCATGTAGGTTCGGCACAAGATACCATTGATCTGGTTTTCAGCTTCCGGGCAACTATTATGTAGGAATTAGTCAAGTATCAAGAGCGAGAGGTCATTGCTTCATGGGTGAAGCCATGAAGCCACACGTTTCAGATAAGTTTGTGATTCAGCCAATGACATGCAAAGTGTTCTGAATGAGAAAAGGTTGATTCTTTGAATCTTAACTTTGAAGAGTTGGATTATATTGGCATTATTGTATATTGTATATTGAATTTAGTTATTTAACTGAAATTTGATAATTATAGTACTAAGTTTGTATATGTATGGAATTTTTTTATTCCCTGTAAATTGAGCATTTCACTTTAAAGAAGCGTGTCATTTTCGCTTCAAGCCCCGTGTACTTCATTTCTTTTTTGCACTTGGGGCACCTTTATTTTGAAGTCACCACATAAGCTTTTTCAGAAAACCTCTTAAGCATTTCTTTCTTTCCTTCCCTTTGCTACCCTTAAGTTATCTGATGCATGTCCATGAGCCTTTCCAACCCCCACACACGGGGGTGGGAAAAGATGTAAACAGGCAATTATAGTACCAAATGAGCATCTTGAAACACAATACTGAATAATTATGAAGAAATACCTTAGGTGGAAGCCGTTTAAGGAGCACCAACAGTGTTTGAGAAATCAAATTTGAAAATCGAGGGCCAATTGCAACATATTCCAGAAGCCTGCACAGGTGCATGCATGATGAACACATCATAATGGTATTCGAAGGCTATTTATCTAGTATCAGAAAATTCACCTTTCGATGCCATCAAGGACGACTATGCTAAGTGGTGACTTGTACGCATCCTCAAATACCTACCACATATTAGCACAAGACATAGTTAATAACTAAAATGCAAGTAATAATATGCACGGGTATATATAAAGTCATCTATCTTTTAGCTGATCATACTAAAGTGATGTACAAGGTTAATGTCTGTACCTTTACTATCTGAGCACATTTGCTGCTTTCACTGAGCCCAATCATAGTTTCAGCAGAAATCTAACAAACACGCGGGAAAAAGGCAATAAGAGATGGGTTTAAGAGTGAGAATTTGTAATTAATCTCCAGAAAATGTACAAGTTCCCAATATTTAGTAACTTACTATCTTGACATAGGGAAAATCACTTTCAATTCCAACTGTTGCTGCCATTGCAGTTTTGCCACTGTCCAAGGAACGGAAAGACTCAAGATAAATGACCACATAAAAAACAAGAATAACACAAGCTTCTACCTTCCACTTGGGCCTTCCAGAAGACAAGTAATAAGGGGGCTCCCCCTGCTGACTTTAACTTGTTCTGCCAATAGCATAGTTCTTCTGTAGATGTGTTGATGTCGTTCGCCACAGTCCACAATGCCATTAAGTCTGAAAAATGTTTAGTCGTTAAGCCACCTTCATGCAGCAAGTTAAGCAAAGTTCTACAAACCTTAAACTAGACTCCAGTGGTGATAATTTTATTCAACATCATGATGCCCCGGTGAAGATGTGTGAGCGGTTGGTTTTGGCGGGTATGAGAAGAGGTAGAGGGGGGCCTAGGAAGTATTGGGGAGAGGTGATCAGATAGGACATGGCGTGGCTTCAGATTTCCGAGGACATGGCCCTTGATAGGAAGGTGTGGAGGTCGCACATTAGGGTTGTAGGTTAGGAGGTGGCGGAGGCTATCTCTGACTGCTAGTGGTTAATGTTAGTGTTCACACTATTCTCCGTTTTCATTTTGCCGAGCTTTATTTACTGATTACTGTTATTGCTTTATATCTATTTTTTGATTCTTATGTTGCTGACATTATCTCTTGATTTTTATGTTGACGGTACTGATATAGTGTTTCTTTTCGTCGTCTTGCGCCAAGGGTCTTTCGGAAACATCCTCTCTACTCCCTCAGGTAGGGGTAAGGTCTGCGTACACACTACCCTCCCCAAACCCCACTTATGAGATTTTACTAGGTTGTTGTTGTTGTTCTCATTTCCTTACGTGTATCCAAGATCCGACAGACTAGTTTCTTCACTGAAGCCACCAAGACCAGATATACTTCTCCCAACTATTGAACTTTAAGTCTCTCCCACCGTAAGCCCTTCATACCGACTCCCCATCAATACATAGGAGACATGTAGTACATTTAACATCAACACAGTACATCCCTTTCTCAAGAAAATTTTGTACTAAACTTTTTTCTTGTTTTTGTACTGTCAAGCCTGATATTCCTACAAGCATTGCATGAGAGCTAACCTTGGAGAAAGAAATAAGGACTATGTACAATTTTGGAAATAGATTTATCTTTAACAATTTCACGAAACACTACCAATTGGCTGCACACTAGGAACAAGAAAACTAACCTGCAACGTTCAAGGTCATCAGTGGAAGCACCAAATGCAGGTCTTACTTCACCAAGGGCATGCAAAAAGTCATCCATAGTGACTTTTATACTCTCCTCATCCACTGGTTTAGTAAGATCATCCATGCTTAGCTGCCTGTTCAATGCAAAGGATACAGCACTTTTGACTACACCTTCAAGCTCGGCACCACTATAATTTTTTGTCCTTGCGGCTGCACGCAAAGGAAAATGGGGGAAAACTCTAAGAATTCCATATAACCACTGTAGTTAGTAGACTAAACAAAGCAACAGAAGTAACTCACAGAAGTAACACAGAAACACCTTCAATTCAACATTATATCTTTGAAAGAAAAATCAAGTTGAAATAGGGACAGAAGTATATAACAGGATTTTAGTTCTATCATCATCTATTTAAGAACCATATATCAAAAGCCATCATAACATGCTTGCTGTGGTGACCACATACCAAGTTCTTGCAAGTTCACATCAGGGGAAAGAAAGGAATTCTCTTTCATCTGGTTTGTATGAATCTGGAGAATTTGCAGTCGACCATTTTCATCAGGAAGGCTTATCTCCACTTGGACTTCTAGTCGTCCTGGCCTATATCAATATCGAACTTAATAATGCACCATAAAACATTACTTAATCTCAAAGAAATACTGACACCAAAAACATTTGTATAATCTTCAGCAACAAAGAAGACAAAAATGACACAAGAGACCATGGTTACCTCATAAGTGCTTCATCAAGCAGATCTTTCCTATTTGTCATTCCAATGAGCAAAACATTATTCAGAGATTCCACTCCATCTATCTAAAGTGCAAGAAACAATCAACCAGATTGGATCAATAACAGCTAACAGCATTCTACTGTTGTCATATAGCCACTCTAATCTCTGCAAACACAACTAGAAAGTATTGTGCATACCTTAGTGAGAAGCTGGTTAACAATGCTGTCATGTACACCAGTTCCATCTCTAGTTGATCCTCTAGACTGCATAACAATAAAAGCTTCATATTAAGAAACTAAATCTACAGAATCAACTGCAGATGAATATCGTGATAAGGTAGTGAATGTATCCACAAGCTTGGTAAACATTTGCTCACGTACAGAGTGCATTAGCACATAATGACTTGTAATAATGCCCAGTATCAATCAAACAAGTAGACTGCAGACAACTTAAGGGTGTACCAATCGACTAAAGCAACAAGCTAAGGATAACTTATTTAGATTCAGTAGTCAAATGCTGATATTTACATCTATGCAACAAAATTAGCATCTGGAACTTATTGTCCATGGCAATATCCCATGAGTGAAACGTGTATGGGTACACGACCCACCCCTACAAACTTCTAATTTTACAACCAGCAGCTCGTATAAGAGCCTCTGAAGCACTTTCTCAGAAAGAAAGAAAAAAAAAGAGAAGCCACTGAACCAATAACAGAAAATCAAATGGGATATGATCAATGCACGGGTAATAATCTCAAAAAATCAAATAGAATTCAAGAGATTCCCACCTTACAGATTGCATCAATCTCGTCAAAAATGATAACATGCAGTTCACTTTGGTCACCTGGAAATACAAAAATGACAGATTACAATAACAAGTTTAAACCCCAAAATCTTCACTGCCATGATAGCTCCCTTACCTTTGGTTCTTTGGTCCTGCTCAGCATCAGCAAACAAATCCCTCACATTTTTTTCTGTTTCGCCGACGAACTTGCTTAATACTTCTGGTCCATTGACAATCTACAACAGAGAAAAACAAGAAGGAGATAGACAATCAAGATTGCCAAACAAGTAAAATTTTGAATATTGCTTACTTCCAGAGTAACAACGATAAAAAGGAGAAAATAAATGAGTAGAGCTTGCATGAACCAACCTTTGGTTCCTTGCCATTTAACATTTTTCCAATCTGGCGAGCCATTAGAGTCTTCCCTGTACCAGGAGGTCCATAGAGCAGCATTCCCTTGACATGCTTGATACCAAGCCTGAAAATCAATTTCATTGCAAAGCCAAGGCCAAGTGAGGAATTAATTGTACATCTTGTCTTCAGGAAACAAACTCAGATTCATGAAAAGAAAAGGAATTTTAGTTATTTAGCAAGAATTTTCCATACTTGCTGGTCACATGTGGTGGGAAAACCCTGGAAGCAAAAGCTCTTCGAAATATATCAGCAAACTCTGCACTCAGACCACCTATCCCCAATGATTGAAGATTGAATTCTTTCTGTCTAAAGATACTGCTGCTAGCAGCTTCACGCTGGTTGACAATCTGCATTGAAGTCAGTTGCAGCAAGAAACAAATCAAAAGGATTCCAATAAACATGAAGGAAGCCATTATCTATTGGCAACCTTGTGCCTCCAGTATATTACTTAAAGACAGAAAGAAGTAACCTTTATTCCACTAGAGTTTGCAGCTTCAAATATAATGTATGTGTCAGCTGAAATCATCCCTCTTTCGATATTAGATTTTTCTTGCCCCTCCACAGTAGCTTGATTCACGGTGAATATATAACCATTGCCATGATACTCAAATGTCACCTTTTGGCCAGTTGACATAATCTGCGTAATGAAGTTAACAATTCATAAATAAGTTACTTTCATCAGAACTATAGACATGGAACATCTGCTGCAGCTTAATTGGTAAGCCTAGGACCTAGAGGTCCACTTTATATCATTCTCTAATAGCATTTTAAAGGCAACCCCATACTGGAGTACCCACACTCAGACAGCCTAGTGATCCCCAGCTATTTACAAAGACACCTCTAGATCCTCTGAACCGTGCCCTAGTCCACTAAAAAAGATAAAAGTATCCTAGAATTTAGCAAGATTATTTCGAGACCACCATAAACCAATCCAAGATTATTATTAGACCACCCTAAGACTCCATTTGTTTTTATTAAGATTAAGATGTCTCAATGAGCATACACATCTGATTATTAAGATACTGTACATGGATCAGAACACTGGATAACTAAAATTGCTTATTTTCTCACATCTGAATGTAGATAATATATATTTAATTAAAAATTAAAGTATATGGAATTCAAATAAATTAATAATAAATATTATATCCACTAAATACTAGAGCAATATTAATTTACATGGTGTTGTAAAAACTGTTTCTTTGATGAACCGCACTCTAAAAGCTAATGGCAAACTGCTGGTGGTGGTGGTCGGCCATGATGGCTGTAAGGAGGAAGCTAGTGGTCGTGGTTGGTCACTCGAGGAGACCAGAGATGGTGGTTCTGCAGCGGTAGACGGCAGCGGTGGTGTTGTGGTAACCGAAGGTGATAGATGTATGATGGTAGTTGATGGTGACCAACAGTGGAGGTGGTTGGTAGTAGTGGTTTTGCAATGGAGGCTGATGGAGAGGTCGTTGGTCATTTGGTCTTCATTTTATTGATTCCACCCGACATCCTCAAGGCAATTCCATATTTATCTTTTGATTAATAAAAGCAGACAACAGACATGTAAATGGTAAGATGAATAAGTCCAGCCAATCTAGTCATATATATGTCAGTCATTTTCTCTCAAGCGTTCATTAATGTGAAGTGGACACTAAAACATGGATATGATTCAAAGACAAAAGTATTTAGTACAAAGTGGAGCATATTTGTAATAAATTAAATTGATTAGCAGAAAAAGAAAACAAATACACTACGTTTCGGTTGAAGTTTCATTATATAAGGATCAGGACGCCTTTCAGCCTTACTTATCTTTTTTTTTGGGGGGATAAACAGCCTTATCTTTCAAAATTCTAAAGAAAGGAAAAGGACATATGGAAATCATTCTTGAAAGTACAAATCTGAAGAACCAAATCATATGTGTTCCCCAATAGCCTTTGTCAGGTACAATACAATAAGATAAGAACCTTTGAAAGCAGAAGTTATTAAGACAGAGGGGGGTAACGCCTTTACCTGATTAGCAAATCTCTTACGAACTTGATTAGCCAAAGAAACTGCATCCACCTACAAAAAGACATATTTTGGTGAACTTGCAACGTTTACAGCAACAGAAGTGTTTGAACCAGAGTACTCTTGATGCCTAAGATTAAAACAAAACCAGCTAAACAAGAAGATGGGGTTGCAACCAAAATACACCACAACCAAATTGTAAAAGATTTGCATGCTCTAAATACCAGACTTGCTATGCGAGCTGAAAGATATGGTACAGTCAAATTTCACCAGAAGAATCTAACTCCTTCAAAGGGAATAGAGACATTGCGCGGTACACTAGACAGGATGAGTTTACCTGCTCATCTTTGGTCCCTTTTTTCACAAACTCCAAGTCAAGGGTAAGCAGAGCAAGGTTGAAGTCATCAGGTGGAACAAATCTGCAATTTGAACAGTGAAACCACTAATTAACAGATGTTACCGAAAAGTTAGACCACAGAAAGCAATAATATCAGAATAGTACTGCCGAACCTGTTAACAGATATAGTGTCTCCAGTGGAAACTTTAGCATAGCGTCTTTGAATCGCATTAAGACCAAGATGACCATTAGGAATGGCATCGTGAGCAGTGTTTCACAGTTAAGGCAACACTAAATTGCATTATCTTCAACCAATAAAATGCTACATAATGATTATGAACAGAATATGAAATGGAAATTTTAGAGAAAGACAAACAAGAGACCACAATTTCCTCCAGAGTTTTGAAATTTCTCATTAGCATTTGCTACTTGACAGCCTTCCCTATCAGAAGTTTAATAAAAGATCTCCTCCGGTGGCAGGGAGAAAATCTCTCTAATAGTTTACTAACCTCAAAATGAAATTTTCAAATGGAAAAGGGGATATAATTGAAAGGGAAGGAAGTGTATAAGTTTCCCTTGTGGACGCACCAACTAGCCAATGGTTCACTAAGGGTTATGCCACACTCGCCTAAATTTGAGACCACTGATCTCGAATACACTCAAGAGTCAAGTCACTCAGCTTCCATCATTGCTGGTTCAAGCCTTACCTTCTCTTTAGCATGACTACTTTCCAAATGAAAGATATGTTTCCTCAAATAGGTCTATCTATACAAAGAAGTCGTCAGGGGAGCATGTTGGTAAGGACATACGAGTTCATCTAAACCCAGTAGCTTTGGCTCGGACTATGTACTAAAAGATTCACTAAATAAGTACAAATAATAGAATTCGAACCCGGTAAATCAAACAGATTGTAATAGAATTCCGAACTCGAACCTACAATGTTCAACTCCTTGGATCAACAACTAGTTTCACGTGAGGTAAGAATAAGAAGTTGGATGATCATTTACTCATCCAAATAGATAGGGTAAGCAAATATATACATATATATATACCCGTGAAAACCTCATTTCCACAGTGATCAAAGCAAAAATTGTGCCACGCAACTCCTAATAGACAAAGTTATCCAAAATAGTTGATATTTCCCCGACTCCAAAACGAATAAATTAGCAATCTTTTCCCATTATCTTAAAAAGCTAGCTCTCAAATGCGCATTATCATACTATGTCCAAATCATTTAAGTCTACTTAGCTTGATAACATCTATAAAATGCCTTGTCAGTTCAAATAATTAACAATCAACTATGCCTCAATCTCAAACTAATAAGGATCAGCCTACTGAATTCAGTAATTATACAATTCATCAAAATTATACTATTTTTACTCCTTAGACCTACTAAATTCACATATGCTCGTCAGTTGAAAAAGAACAAAAGTGACATACGCTAACTTAAAGCAAACGATCATGTTCAAAACACCAGTCGTAATAAAATCAAAAAAGAAATTGCTAAATTAAATTAGCTTTATGTTCGCTGCGTCCTCGCTGGCACCATTCAGAATAGGTCCACTCAGCTCGATTATATATATTAAATCTCTTATCAGTTCAAAGTTCAAACAATCAACTAAGCTTCAATCTCAAACTAATAAGATCGGCCTATTAAATTCAATATTCATACAGTTCATCATAATTACAATATTTCTATGCCTTAGACCTACTAAACTTACACATTCTCGTCAGTTCAAAAACGGAAAAACTTGAAATGCGACAGCTCGTTCCTAATAAAATCGCAAAAATTTGATCAAATTAAGAATAAAAAAAGTAATGAGTGATATTTAAAAGGATATGCTAAAGTGAGAACGAAAGCATCAGCGATAAGTGCATAAGCGAGCTTAGATCCAGGAACAAGGAAGTTTCTGAGATCCGCCGGAGAGCAATATGCGCAATTTGTGTAAGCGAGATCTTTCGCCGGCGTGTTCGTTACGATCATCGTCGATGCACCGGAACCAAATCTCCCTGCCATTTTTCCAGAGTTCGAAATGGAAGAGATCAACGTATGAATTTGAATAAGGAATAGTAAATGCGTTATTTGCTTGGCTATTAAGGGAAATGAACCCGGGTTGAGAATCGGGTCGGATCAGACCGGGATGTGAATAAAAAGGCGTTCACGTGGTTCGGGCCAGAATTTGCTAAGGTATATCTGTGTCTTAGCTCTTAAGCGTTCCTTGGTTTTGTGAACAAATTATTGTAGAAGTACGATTTAAGGATTATAATACAAGAATTAAATGATGATGTACTATTTACTAAATATATTTTTATTATTAAATATTTGAACTAATAGATTAAAATGATATATGCAATATATAATAAAATATATACGTTTAATTTTGCACTAGATAACCTTATTTATAATTTTACTTTGACTTTCTTAAATGATTTAGGGAAGAGAATATTGGAGGACATATTAGTTATTTTGTTATTTTATCCTAAGATCAGTAATCCAAAAATCATTATCCCATATTGAACCAAGAATAACGATCTGTACCAAAGTACGATATTTGGTATCATGTGATAAATTGAATTCTGAAATACCAAATCGAAGTGAAGTATTAAACGTCCACCCCTATAAATAAAGATCATATTATTATTCAAGTAGTTCAAAAACGTTCTTCTACTAACGAGGACATTTTTCAAGAATACTTCTGGTCATGTTTGTTGCGTTTTTATTAAGGGGTGTGAATGTAAATGGAAGAGATACATCTTGGATTGTACCTCTTCATCTCACTCTTTCATTGTCTATAAATTTAGAGGTTTGGCCTCATTTTTCATATATGAAAAAAACTGAAATCATTTCCCATCTTTTCTACTTTGTTGCATTATTTTCTAAATAAACATAAGCGTCAAGTGTGATTTGCTCCGTTTGTTGAGTTCGTTGAAGTTCTGTGATTTGAAGTGTTGCTATCACAGAATAGTTATTCCATTCTATCCTGGAAGGAATTAATCCGTATACCTTGGACAATAGTGAGGGGATTAAATTCCTTAAGGACACACTGTGAATTCAGTGGATTCGAAATTATTTTACGATTTATTTATTGAACTAACATTTGTTTGCTTTTCTGATTTTCTAATTAATAATACCAACAATCTTAAGGAATTTACATATGACAATTGATTGAAAAGCAAAGATGCCTAGACATTCTGAGCGGCATGGATGATGTTGCAATCAAGAGTTGCTCTTCGTTGGTGGCCTATATATGATTTTTCAAGCGTACTTCTCGCTGGTAGAAAGAACCTAAAGGATTTTCGCTTAAAGTAGTTAAGTTGTTTGATATCATCAACCCAAGGCAAATTAAATGCAATCAACTCAATATCAAACAAAATGGCAGTGTGCTTGGCCACATGGCTTGGATACGTCGATGTATATTTCTTGAACATTGACGAGAAGTACAAGGACGAGGGCCTGATTTGGATATCGGACGTCCGTTGCTGCATCGAGCGGAAGGGTTGCTGTTAATCGTGTAGCACTCTAATTTTAAGGAGGGTATGTTGACGAAATTTGGTCATTGTTTGTTGTCTATATCTTGTCAAAAGATTGGAAAATACGTGAAATTCCCACAGCGGGTACCACAAATTAGCAAGAAAGGAATTAAACAACTCTTCCTTTATCAATCCATTGACACGTTGAATAGTAATATGGCAACCAGTTGTGTTGCTTTCTGTCAAATAAATGGTGTTTGACCAATTAAAGAATGCGGTAAATTTTACAGTGTTTGATCAGTAAAAGTATGATCAGATTATATAAGTTTATTGCTTATTGAATCTGCTTCAGTGTCGTAGTTGCGACTCCATTGTCAAAACCATCACCTTAATACACAGATTTATACGGAGAAAGAAATACCCAATGTCTGTGCTTCAAAGAGAAATTGGCTTCGTCCAGTTTTGGTCCATAAAGTATACGGGTGATCACTTTCTGTTTTTGAGAGAAAAGAATTGAGATATACACAAGTGGCTCGATCTTTTTAAAGTGTTAAAAAGGTTATAATGGTTTAGCTGAAAAACTCATTTGAAAAGGGCATTAAAATTCTCGTGATCCATTATAGAGACTAAAATCTTCGTGATTTTTTACCCCTGCTTCGAGATCAAAATTTGTATGATTTTTATTCGTTCGTGGAGATTAAAGTCTTTGTGACTTTCTACTCATTTGTCGGAAATTAAAGTCTTAGTGACTTTATACTCGTTGTGGAGATTAAAATCTTAGTGATTTTTATTCCAATTTATTATTCGATTTGAAGATAAAAACTTCATCGTTTATTAAATTTGATTGTGTCACATATTACTCTGTTTGAAAATTAAAAACTTCACCGATTATTAGATCTGGTATCAGATATTACTCGGTTAGAAGATTAATAAATTCATCGTTTATTAATTCTGATTGTGTCAGATTGGTTTGAAGATTAAAAACTTCACCATTTATTCTGGCTCTGTCGTGATCCAAATAACAGTTCATGTGGTTGGCTCTACAAAGTAATAGGGGCGATGAATGTGAATCTCCTTCTTGAAATATGATATTATTCATCAAATGACGGTCCTTAGTCACCGCAATCTAATGGAATTGCGAAAATAAAGAATCGATCTTTAAATAAAATGATGCATGCTTTTGGTGATAAGTTCGAGTTTACTCAAGAACTTATGGGGGAAGTTATTCTTACAGCTAACCGAATACTCAATCGAATTTCTCATAGCAAAACACAATCCATTCTAAATGAAAAATGGAAAGGAAGAAAACCTAACTTAAAAAAGTGAGGGGGTGTTGGTTCAAGTTCCTAACCCAAAAAGGTAAAGATCAGACCGGAAAATGGTAGATTGCGTTTTCATTGGATATGTAAGAAATAGTAAGGCATATCGTTTTCGGGTTCATAAATCAGAAAACTCTGACATTAATACGGTAATTGAATCAGATAATGCTAAATTCTTTGAGAATATTTATCCATATAAAATGGAATGTAAGCCGTCTAGTGAAATATCTAAGCAAACTCGGGAAGAAGCAAAGGAAAGTACGATGAATTAGGAAAATCCAAGACGTAGTAAACGTCAAACGATAACTACTTCCTTTGGATCGGATTTTCTGATATTCTTGTTGCAAAATGAGCCTCAAATGTTTAAAGAAACATTGTCTTCCTCAGAAGCACAATATTGAAAAGAGGTAGTCAATAGTGAGATAGAATCCATATAAGTAATCATACATGGTAATTAGTTGATCTTCCTCCAGGAAATAAACCTTTGGGTTCTACGTAGAGAAAATTAAAGCTGGTGGTACTATTGACAAATATAAGGCAAGATTGATTACCAAATGATTAAGACAACGAAAAGGTCTTGACTACGTTGACATATACTCACCGTTAATGAGAATTACATCTATTCGGATGGTAATAGTGTTAGCCACCGTGTATAGCCTTGAAATCCATCAGATGGACGTAAAGACAGCCTTCTTAAATGAAGATTTGGAGGAAGAAATTTATATGGAACAACCTGAAGGGTTCGTGGCTCCTGAAAAAGAAAGAAGGTGTGTCGACTCGTTAAGTCACTTTACGGACTAAAATAAACACTCAAACAATTGCATACGAAATTTGATTAGAAAAATTTGTCAAATGGTTTCAAACTAGTGTATTTACATTAAGAATACTCTAAATTATGTTGTCATTGTTTGTTTATATATGGATTATATGCTGATAGAAAAGGCACATGAAACATGTGAAATGTGGGGGCATTTAGCTTATGCATAACAAAAGTTATTGCTAGACGTGATGTATATATTATCTAGAAGAATTAGATGATATGATTCTTCGAACTCCAAGAATCCTTAGGGATATTGATACGGTAGTCGGTGAATCCATTACTTGTTCGGTCTTAGTGATGAAACTACAAAATCGAAAGTTGTTTACGTGCTTTTCCGTAAATAATTTGTTCTTTCTTGAACATTTATAATGTTTAGCTCTTTTATGAAAGGGTGTCACCTGGAAGGCTGTGACTTTTCATGAAAAGTGCGTTTACATGTTTTGTATAAACATGACCATTCATGAATGGACGTATTAATACGTTGGTCTATAATGAGTTGAACCAACAGATGAACATGACCAAAATCCATTGCAAGTTGAATTTGTTTCATGAATGAAGGTGATATAATTTTCATATCATATAGAAGTTTGAATAAATAGCATAAAAATGCTTGAAAATGGCGGAGTTATTGTGAAATGTCTTATATATTTAGGGGTCATTTGGTATGAGGTGCAAGTAGAATTAATACTGGTATAAAAATTTAATACTTCCTTATACCTTGTTTGGTTACCAAATCTGGTATAAGTTATCCAGGTATTAAAATTAATACCGGGATAACTTATACCTCTCAGGAGGTGGGATTATTAACGCTGGGATTATTAACCCCCAACAAAATAGTGAAATTCACCAAAATACCCTGAAGGTCCTCAAACCCTTTTTCTACATCACTTTTTCCATTCTTTACCCAACATTGGTAAAGCAACGCCGCTACAATTCTCTGCTCTTGGGGAAGATTTCTTCTCTTTTTTGGATGGAGAAGCTATGTTGGAGTGATTGAAGAATAACTTTGACATTATCTTCCATTTTGCTTTTCTCACAAGGTTAAAACTTCTATCAAAACCTATTTCTCTTATTCTTTTTTGTTATCATTTATAAATTTTCTGTTGCATAATTTGGGTACAACCCTCTTCTCTACCAAAATAATAAAATCTGAAATCTTTTATGAATGCTATATAATTGTTTTGCCAAATTTTATTTAGAAAATAATTGAGGAAAATTATAGCTTTTCAAACTCAATATGTAGTGCCGAAAGAGGTGAAATATATGAAAGAGTATTAGCTATATGTAAAAAAGTTATAATATGTGAAAATTACAGTTGTGGATTGTCCTCTGCCATTTATTAGCCCTTCTCTCTTTATGTTGATGATGAAATCTTAGTTTAGCTTCTTTCCAAATATTGGTTGGGTTCATTTGTTTCTCTTTATGTGCTTGAAAATTATAAACTTTTTCTCACAGATTCTTTTTTCTAATTGAATTTTTTGTATATTGATTCTTTTCATTTTTGTAATGGCAAAATTAGGTCTTATGGATCATCAACTATTGTCCGATATTGAGTGCCTTATTATCCTTGAGAAGATATTGTGCCAACAATTTCTTGTTGTGTTTATATTTCTTTTCATGACTAATTATGGTCATTCTATAAGAAGACAACATAGAAATAGGCGTGTGATTTGGTACCTTATGAGTGTTCGAATACCTAAAATTATGTCTCATTTGAATTGTATTATACACGACATTGATATTGCATGTATTGATAAGTTAAGAATGGATAGAAATTCCTTTCACACTTTAGTTCTCTTAACTAAGGAAATTGGAGGTTTGACTGATAATAAAAATATGTCAAGTAGTGAAAAGTTAACAATGTTCTTAAATATCTTGGCTTATCATGAGAAGAATAGATCAATTAAGGTTGACTATGTTAGATCGGGTTGGAGCGTAAGTCAAGCTTTCAATGAATGCTTGAGAGATGTTCTCAAACTAGCTCCATTGTTACTTGTTAATCCCAAACCAGTGCTTGAAGATGAGATTGAAGATCAATGGAGATGGTTTAATGTATGTGAAATTTCTTTTGAGCATCTATTAATTTATGTAAAACTAAAAAAGATATAATAATACGAAAAGAAATTAATAGTTTGAGATAATCAATAATTTATTTTATAGGGATGTCTAGGTGCACTGGATGGTACTTTCATTCAAATTAGAGTTCCATTCGAGTACAAACCAAGATACAGAACAAGAAAGGGAGAAATATCAATTAATGTACTGGGAGTTTGTGATAGAAATCTTAACTTTACTTATATATTACCTAGTTGGGAAGGATCAGCTACCGATGGTCGTGTATTACGAGATGCTATAGTGCGAACAAATGGTTTGAAAATCCCTGAGGGTATGCCATACATATGTTTAAGTTATATCACAAAAAAAAATACTACATAAAATAACTAAATTTTATGTTTATATTTTAGGAAATTATTATTTGTACGATGGAGGATATACAAATGGAAACGGTTTTCTTTCACCTTACAAAGGGTATAGATATTGGTTAAGGGATTGGCAAGGTGACAATTCACCACCTCGATGTAGAGAAGAGCTTTTCAATATGAAGCATGCTAGGGCTCGTAATGTTATCGAAAGAGCATTTGGTCTCTTGAAAGGGCGTGGGGAATTCTTAGAAGCTCTTCGTGGTACTCAGTTAAGGTTCATAACAGGATCATTAGTGTTTGTCGTTATTCGTAGAGAGATGGAAGTGGATCTCTTAGACACTGATATGGAAGAACACGTGGAGTATCAACATGACAACATTAATGTTGTTGAATCATCTGAGGAGTGGACCACATGGAGGGATGAGTTGGCTCAATCAATGTGGAATGCAAGTCTAAACAATTGATCGTTTCAAAACGTTCCATGATTGTATTATATTTTGTGGTGTTTGAGTATTTTTCTCTTTAGTTTTTGTATTTTTGTAAGGTGTATTAACTTTCAGTTTTTTGTTATTATAAGAAGTAGTTACTTTAATTTTTGTGAAGATTACTTATGTTTAGTTAGCGCTTCTTTTCTGATAGTTTTATACTTCCATACATATGTTTTTTTATGTATAAAGTGTATGAATTTTTATTCTTGTGATGCTGAGTAATATTGGTGATACTTATGCTTCTTGTGGTGATAAATACTTATGATAATTTATTTCACAATATTATACAGATATAATGAATAGACATGCAGAAAATTCAAAGCTATTGTCAAAAAGATCAAGAAAATCAACAACTTCTTCCCGAAGGATCTGGACTCCAACAGAAGAGAGTGCTCTTTTAGATGGTTTAAAACAATTGTGTGTTGATGGTTGGCGAGCTGATAATGGAACCTTTAGGCCAGGATACTTGATGGAATTAGAGCACTATTTGCATGAACATCATCCTGACAGTCAATTGAAATGTGAACCACATATTAATAATAAAGTAAAAGCGTGGAAGAGATGTTATTCAAGCATATGTTTATTAAAGAGTCGAAGTGGTCTGGGATTTCAATATAGTGATGGAACCATAATTGTTGACGATCCAAAACAATGGGATGACTTTATAAACGTAAACTTATACTTTGCTTAAGTTATTAGAATATTGTTACTTCATATAGGAATTTTCCTGAGTTCGCATCATAGCTTATAACTGACGCATATGTCATTACTTTATTTATTTCCTTATTTTTTCCGGATGGATCCAAAAGAAAAAAGCATGAAAACTAAGAAATGGCCAATGTTTGAGGATTGAGAGGAAATTTTTGGCAAGGATAGAGCGACGGGAGAGTTTGCAGAAGGGTCGCTAGATGCTGCTGAGGATATTCTAAGGAGTCAAGCTTCAGGACTTTCTAATGACACGAGCTTAGGATGGCCAATTGATGTTGACGATGAAGAAGAAGAAGATGATGTTGGTGATGGACCTAATATAGTTGATGGAGAAGCTGAAAATGCTTATGTCGGACCTAGTTTTACTGGAGCATTTGAAAAGGAAGATGCTAGAGCATCTGAACATGAATGTGCTGGAGCATCTGCAAATGAACATACAGGATTCCAACAAAATCATAAACAAGGTGAACATGCTAATAGGTCCTCTTCTAATTTCAATGAAAAAGAGAAGAGCAAGAAAAGAAAACGGGTTGTGGAGGATTCTAGCGATACATTTCTTAAGGATATGAGAGAAGTTATGAAAAACTTTATTGAAAGTCAAGATAAAAGAATGGGTACCTTGATTGATAAGATTGGGGAACATGACCGATCTGATATTCGTGATGAAATTTATTCCATCCTTGAATCTCCCGCATTTAAGTTGTACTCTGTACAAGAACGTATCAAAGCTACAATGATTCTCTGTAAAGATGTCAAAAAGATGGAATTGTTTTTACGTATAAGTGAACTTGAACGCCAAACAATGATGTTCATGATTGTCAATGGTAAACTTTGAAGTATGGTAAAGTTGTGTATATATGGTGGCACCGGTTTGATAGTTTTTGCTTGACTAACAACATTAAAGTTAAACTATAGTGCTATTTTTGATACCTCAGGTTATGTCCATACTATTTTGTTTATGACTGATGGGAACGAGGATGCTATATTTTTGTGTAACTAATGTCTATTAAATAGCTTGACTCTAATGTAAATGTTAAGTGCATATGTAATTATATTACTACTATGACAATTCTTCAATTTCTTTTTTTAGTTTAATTTTATTTTTGGATGCCTCTAAATTTTATAGTTTTGGCTATGCTATTCTGGCCAACTTGTGGATCTCGGTTTGAAGCTTTGATGTGGAGTTTTTTTTTAAAAAACAACACATTCCATGAAAATTGAGAAGACCAAGAAATCAGTAGTATTATACATGGCAATTAACTATCATACATCTGAAGGAAACATGGAAGATTTTAAAGAAAAATCAGCATTTCAAACAATTGAATAGTAGAGCCTCAAAAAATTATTTAATACTTGTTGATGTAAGAATGGAAATTGACGTATGTCAAATGGATAAAGGAGTAAGAAGATGGAGGGTAACTAAGATGGAGGATAAATAAGATGGAGGGTATTTTAGTAAACAAACAACTTCTTCTTAGAAATAATGCAATGCATGTTATTTTTAATACCACATACCAAACAGTGGATAAAAAATAATACCAGGATAACTAACCCCATCATAAGTAATCCCAGCATAACTAATATCAGCATAAGGGATTTTCCAACCAAACGACCCCTAAAAGGTTTGGTTACAACTGATGCAAATTATTTCAGTTGTTGTTATAATATACTATTGCTACATTAAGTGTAGTCAATAATCTGATATGCAATTAAAAGTCGAGACGTATTAGTCTACGATATAATGAAGTTTGCATTGAACTTTCATGAAAATGAAACGAGTCTTGAAATATTACTCAAAATTATGCTTTGCACTACAATAAGTATCCCCCGATAATAGAGGGGTATAATGATGCAAATTAGATCACCGGTTTAACCGATGCTAAATAGTCGGTGGAGGAGCGATGTCTTGGAAATCGTCCAAACAAATATGCATTGACCACTCTACAGTGGAGGCTGAGTTTATAGACTTAGACAAAGCCGATGAAGAAGCTGAATGACTTCGAAATTTCTTGGAAGATATTCCATTTTGGACCAAACCGTTGGCATCTATATGTATACATTATGATAGTCAAGCGACAATAGGCAGGGCAGGGAGCGTTATGTATAACGGAAAATTTCGTCACATTTGACAGAGACATAATACCGTTAGACAACTACTCTCTAGTGGTGTTTTCACGATTGACTACGTAAAGTCAAGATATAACGTGTCAGATCCACTTACAAAACGTCTATCTAGATAAGCAGTTGAAAGATCATCGAAGGGAATGGGGCTAAGGCCTAGGACAAGTCATCATGGCGGTAACTCTACCTAGCAGACTGGAGATCCCAAGAGCTAGGTTCAAAGAGATCAAACAAAGTTATAAATGACGGTTCAACATTGTCAAATAACTCAACTCATTCTTGTGATGAAGACAGTATTAAGGCTTTTTGATGAGTCAATAAAGCATAAAGCTTTTTAATGATTTGCTAAGTCTGGCAGGATATGACCAAATAATGTGTCTATAGGATTATACGTTTAGAAATCACCTATGTGAGTGTGAAGTGTAAGCCGCTTTAAGGAGAATGAAAGTAAAGGCCTATTCTCTAAGCACTCATGAAACCAGACGGTGTTCATGGCTGAAACGAACACAACCGTGAGAACCAAAGACGGTTAAGGATTGATTGTGTGACTTGTGGTTGTCTAGGTATACACCAAAACTCAACGGTTCAAAGATATCAAATCTACCGAATGATCGAGTATATCCGACATAAGTTCACTACGGAAAGTTCAAAGGGAAACTTACTTATCCATATGTGATTAATTCTTAATTGCGAATCACACAGTATTTTCATGCATGTATTTTCACATATGTCCATTCCTCATTCATGTGTGGAATTATTGCGTTTTTATTAAGGAGTGTGAATGGAAAATAGAAGAGGTACCTCTTGGATTGCACCTCTCCATCTCACCCTTTCATTGTTTATAAATTTAGAAGCTCGGCCTTATGTTTCATACATAAAAAAATTGAAATCATCTCTCCTCTTTTCTACTTTGTTGCATTATTTTCTAAACAAACACAAGAGTCAAGTGTGATTTGCTCCGCTTGTTGAGTTCGTTGAAGTTCTGTGATTTGAAGTGTCGCTATCGCAAAATAGTTATTCCGTTCTATCCTGGGAGGAATTAATCTGTATACCTTGGACAACAGTAAGGGGATTAAATTCCTTGAGAACACACTGTGAATTCAGCGGGCTCGAAACTAGTTTACGATTTGTTTATTGAACTAACATTTGTTTGCTTCTCTGATTTTCTGGGTAATAATACCAACAATTTTCACTTGAAATAAAAGCCCTTCAGGGTTGCATATGTTAGTTGTTAATTTCTAAAGAAATTAGTCTAGGAGACTTTGTGGGAAATCAAGTTTCTTAAGATTTTGCATCATCGCATGCAAATTGATATGCGAAGAGATATCGTTGCATAGTGATCGCTCATCATTTTACAGTTTGAACTCGTTCAAATGTTAGAACGAGATTCTATAAATATCCTAATGTAATTGTAAGTTTGATAAATTAATTTTCGTATGCCGTGTTTAGTTTCATGAATTTGTTTTTTCTTGAATATGAATCACTTTACTATTTGGTAAATTGAAGATAAAAAAAGAAAAGCTCGGGTCTTGTTACTGAGATTCTGGTTTTATAAGGAATGGGGTTTTATGTATAATCTTTATTTGTTTTTATTGTTGTTTAAAAAAAATTACTGATTTGTTAGGAACAATAAAAGAAGAAAAACAATATTGTAGAGAAAGAGAGAGAGGAAATTCTTATTGAATTTTGGGATGATTTACAATGGGGTAAGACCTCTCTATTTATAGGGGGGAAATGACTTAGCCACAAAGTAGAACTCTCTAAAAGATAGACATTCACTCTAAATAGAGTTCTATTTATAACACTCCCCCTTGAATGTCTATTCAACAAATAATGTGTCTCGTTAAAACCTTAACTAAAATAAAACCCAATCGGAAAAAAAATCTAGAAAAGAAAAAAGAGTACACATGTTTAGAAATGCGCCTTTTGGTTGCCTCGTTAAAAACCTCGCAAGGAAAACTCAGTGGGACAAAACCTTGTAAGGGAAAAAGAGTGCAACGTGCATTAACTCCCCCTGATGAGAGCATGGATTCACATCCTTGAGCCTTCGCATCCCAATCGTGTGTATTTGTTTCTTGAAGCTTGACATCAGATTTGGTGAACAAATCAGCCATATTATCACTT
>ML408991.1:1655-99436 GCA_005239525.1 Nicotiana knightiana
AAGTGTGACAAACTACCCACGATTTTGTATGAAGACAATGCAGCATGCATAGCACAATTGAAGGGAGGATTCATAAAAGGAGATAGGACAAATCATATTTCACCAAAGTTATTCTTCACACATGATCTTCAAAAGAAAGGTGATATTAGTGTGCAACAGATTCGTTCAAGTGATAATATGGCTGATTTGTTCACAAAATCACTACCAACGTCAACCTTCAAGAAGCTAATACACAAGATTGGGATGCGAAGGCTCAAGGATGTGAATTGATGCTCTCATCAGGGGGAGTTAATGCGCGTTGCACTCTTTTTCCCTTACAAGGTTTTGTCCCACTGGGTTTTCCTTGCGAGGTTTTTAACGAGACAACCAAAAGGCGCATTTCTAAATACATGTACTCTTTTTCTTTTTCTAGAATTTTTTTTCCCATTGGGTTTTATTTTAGTTAAGGTTTTAACGAGACACATTATTTGTTGAATAGACATTCAAGGGGGAATGTTATAAATAGAACTCTATTTAGAGTGAATGTCTATCTTTTAAAGAGTTCTACTTTGTGGCTAAGTCATTTTCCCCCTATAAATAGAGGGGTCTTAGCCCATTGTAAATCATCCCAAAATTCAATAAGAATTTTCTCTCTCTCTTTCTCTGTAATATTGTTCTTGTTCTTTTATTGTTTTATAACACATACATTATTTCTACCCATTTATATAAAACTACAATATCATACCACGTAAATACAATTTGTATACAATATGTCTTTTGTATATTTTGTATCTGATTTATACATAGTAAAAACAAAGTTCATACAACTAATTATACATTATACAACTTATTTATAATTTTCATACATTATTTCTACTGAGTTATATACAACTAAAATATCATACAACTTAAATACAATTTTTATACAATATTGTTCAATTTTCATACAATAGTTAAATAAAAAAATATCTATAAACAACAAAGTATAATTTTTCTACAATTTTACTACAATTTATGTAAGTATAATGTATACCATGTCTTCTTCTTCTTCTTCCTCTTCTTCTTCTTCTTCGAGTTTCAAAATGAAATTCAGCCAAAATCAAGTCTAATTTTCACGAAAATACCCTCAAAATTAAGATATAAACTCCAAACAATATTCTCAATTGTTTGCAACAACACTCAATCCAAACAAATAATGATTTTTGAAAACCCAAATTCGAATTCAAAGTTTTAAAGTTTTTTAATGGCTGTCAATGGTGGAATTGCTGCTCTCTTTTCCTTTGCTTTACATTACTGGAATTAGGGATTGAGAGACAGAGAGAGCGCAGGAGAGAGAGAGAGACAGAAAGAGAGAAGGAGAGAGAGAGAGAGAGAGAAAGAGCGCACGAGGGAGATAGGATAAGGATGAGAAATAATTGATTCCTAATATAAAGGGATACTCATTTAATTTCTAAAGTGAATATAATTAGTAAATTTGTATATATGATGTAATTAAATTAAAACTTGAATAGCGAGGGTAATAAAGTTTTCAATAGTGTATAGGTATATAAAAATTCCTAATTTTATTAGGGTCTTCGGATGGAATAACTTATAGTGGATGTCCATTTTCGAAAGTTCTTAACAATAGTTGCAAACAAATAAATAAACTTAGAAATATTGACTAGTTTTTGTTATCCCTATAGCTAATTGGTAATGAAACGGTTAGCAGACATGAAAAGAAACGCGTTTGACAGGTAATATAAGTTGATTTTTCAAATGTCAACTTACCAAAGAAAAGTATATTGGCAACTTCTCAAAAAATATGGACCAAAGGAAAATGACTGCTACCGCGAGATACATGCATGCATTTCACCCAGTTACATATTTTATTCATATAAACCATGGCGTAAATTGGCTATAGGATCTGGTTAAGTTTATCACTTCAAGGAAATAAAAAAATAGAAACGACACTCATTATTCAAACCACATCCTCAAGATTATGACACTGTTCCAATCAAAACGTTTGGCTAATTCCAAGAAACTGCAAACTGTAATTAATTAAAGAAAATTGGAACTAATTAAACATTCTTAATTTGCTGATGCTTACTGGATTTTCATGATGATGTTAGTACGCAAACTAGTGGTTAATTAATAGCTTAATTTAATGTTCATTTTCAAAAGTTGCGTAATGTTCTTTAAGATCATAGCAAGTAAAAAGAAAGACAAACTTGACTAAACTTTAATTAATTTGTTCTGATCTCCAAGAAATGATTGAACAGTTAATAGCAGCCATCACAATGAATCAGGTTGGATCAGGTTGAGTTAATTTGATGTTAAGGCTGCTACTTTGTGCACTTTGACTTTTTCACATTTCATAACAAGTCTAACATTTCCATGATTTTGTTATTGTCAACCATTTAAACGAATTAAAATTAATTAGGTTTATATATATACAAAGTTATAAACATAACACCAAAAAATCATTGCGTTGCAATTACGTATCCTTCCCATTTTTTTTCTTTATTTGGTCTACCACTTTTACTAACTTTCATAATTTATTTCAGCTTATCTTCAGTAACTCAATTTCTCACGACAAGTGGTGGCGTTAAGAACTTGAAGGGATTAAAAAAATATTAGAATATTAGGGTTAGGATTTGAACCTATAATTTAAAGTCATTTTGAATCTCTTTTTGTTATTACATTAGAATATTATCTTAAGTTAAAGGAATTTAATTAACAAATTATATAATTCGATTATGAGGAAACTTGACTTTTATAGTGAATGACTGGTATATAGGGATGTTGTTATAGAGATATTTCACTGTATATATCTTTGCATTATCTCATCGTATGAGATATCCTATCACTTGGATTGGTGTATCATAATTTTGCTTAAGTTACAAAGTTAGAAGCCGAGATATATGATTAAAAAAAATAACATTTCATCACACCCTTTGTGATGGGATAACTATATATGCATAATTAGAATCAAAAGCATCATGTGTTGGATAATTTAATCTCGATGGATATGTATCTCTATATTAAATAACAAGTCAAAGACATGCCAAAAACAGATATAAGCAGTTGTATTATCACTAATAAAAGCAAATATATCAAACTTTCCAAGAAAGTGAAACATCTGGGACCTTATATATTAAAGAAAGCACCACGAGGCCCTTGCAGTAATTAAAGACCAGAAAGAGATGTAACGTCCTAATAAAATATACCAGGTTGTAAAGGTCAACAAAGATTGCGATACACAAAGAAGCATAATATTCGTATTACAGATTTTTGTGAAATATGTTTGCAGTTAGAATTATCTAATTAATTTGAACAGTCCCCGCTGATTAGATGGTCAGTAATAGATTAGCAGATATTGAGATGATCGAGTTATACTTTTCTAAAGATTAATTCTTCAGCATCGTGTTTAAAGATATTTTTTTCTTCTTCTAAAGTTAGGTAATCTTTCTAAAAACTTATTGAACTCTTTTTCAAGTACATCATATAAATTTATAGATATCATAAGTATATATTAAATTGATAGTAAGTTCTTTCAAATTTCAAGTGAGAGTGAATTGTACTCCCTCTGTTCAGTTTTACTTATTGGTGATATTAAAAATATGTTTTTATTTTTACTTGTCAATTTTACTAAATCAAGTGAAAGACAATTTATTTTTTTGTTTTAATCTAACTATTCATTCACCCAAATCATTACCCAATATTTTTAAAAATACTATCATTATTATGGACAAAATTATAAAATATATACTAGATTTATTTTTTCTTAAAGGGGGTACAAAATTAAAAGTGAACAACATAATTATAGATTATTATTAATTCGCAATACCGAGAAAAGTGATCTTCACTAGTAATATTGCCATTTTGAATCTACGCCGCCAAATTTAAAGCACGTTATTAATTAGGGTTTAAGACTTTGATTCTTTGTATATCTAGATTCTCCCCCATGGTTTGCCAATACAAGATTTGTTTAATCTTTACATGAACATAGGGTGTTACACTTCTTCCAAGAAGATGACGTTCTACCAAAACTTGTAATTGTTGTAATTACGAACCTACTAGATGTGTTGAGAAATAGAGTAACACAAATTTATTTAGTGGGGTATATTATGTAAAACCACCTATATTATCTAACAAAAAACACTAAAGTTAATGTGGAAACACCTATAATCATTTCAATATTGTGTGCTCGGGAGCAGGTCTGATGATATCGCATATCCAGCTCCTTTCTTGTAGTTTATCTGGTGATTATTGGATGATGGTATAATAAAATGGATAATTTGAAGAGTGATTTCTTTCATTTGTTATATTAGCAGATAAAACAAAAGTTTTCCTTCTTGTCCCCACATAAAATTCCCACTAATATAATATAAAGTAGTAAATACCACATGAGCAGTCGACGATGGTCCTTAAGGGTTATATCGAGATACAATTCTATTATTTTTAACCAAAAGATTTCAGGCTCGAGTTTTGAGATTGGAGCAACCATAGTACCGAGCAATTACTTCTCCAATGACTCATACATGACGTGAATCCTGATTAATTAGAGCCCACTACTAATATTTGACAATAGGGAAGAAACACGAAAAAATACGGGAAAAAGGAAAAGAAGAGCAAAAAAATCAGTGTCATATCTTCTCTTAATCAGAGGTCTTGGGTTCGAGCCTTGAGTATAGAAAAATTCTTGGTAGGGAGTGCTTTTCTCCGAATAAAATCCTACGCGGCACGAATTCGAATATAGTAGAGCTCCAATACAGATACCAGACTTCGAGCGAAAAACCAAAAAAAAGAAAATCAGTGCCATCTCATATTCCATTGTTTTTTGTTGGTTTGCACTTTGCAAGGAGGGGCTGGGGTTGGGCAGGGTTCAGCGATAAGACGCTGATGTGACTGTCTAAGTACTCGCGGGGGTGCATACTTATGCTTGGATTGTGGTGAAAGAAATTAACTAAGCATTGTGATATGACTGGTCAATTATTAAATAGAATTCCGATAGTACAAAGTCTGTTCGGCCTTTATTTATAAATCAAGTCCGGAACCCAAGTAAGTTATATTTGGACAAATAAAATTAAAATAAATTAAAAAAAAAAAATAGAACGGATCTATGTATAATGCCATAGTATATGGCGCTATACACTAACGGTAACTGTGCCGTTAGTGTATAGCGCCATATACTATGGCGTTATACCTTCTGAATCTGTCAGACACAGGTATAACGTCATAGTATGTGGTGTTATACCTATTTTCTAGGTAATTGTGTCGTCGTCTTTAAGAACGAGCCCTCCTCCTTCTTCCCTCATTTTTTTAATATCCATCTTCTTCATTTGGTCCCCCATCCTCGATTCTGCCCATTTTTTTTAAAAAAAAAAAATTTGGGTCCCCCCATCACATAAAAATTGAAGAGTTTTGGTCCCACTTTCGAGTAGAGCATCGTATTGTTGTTGATACACATTTTCGGAGTCAAAATTTTAATTTATTCGAGGTATTTCATTTTATTATATGTTGAAACTTTAATAATAATGCATATTTTTTTATTTGTAAGTGTTCTATTTCGTTTTTTGTTATTTTTTTGCGAAACTACTGTGTTAAATTTATCCGGTTCGTTTTGTGTTATATTTTGGCGAAACTAGTATGTTAAAATTTATCCGGACTTAATAATTATTTTTATATATATGTGTTTCATGTCGTTTTGTTTTTTATTATTAATTAAATTTATTTGTTGTTCATGTTTAGTTTAGATTATTTTTTAGCGTAGTAAAATCTAGACCTTTTTAGCGTAGTAAAATGTAGACCCTTGTAGCGTAGTAAAATGTAGAGCCTTGTAGCGTAGTAATGTGTAGTATTGTAGCGTATAAATACTTTAGTTTAAGTATCTTACACTGATAGTCGAAAATGCAAACTTTGTACAATTAAGTTAATAATTGTAAAATACACAAAATTATATATATATATATATATATATATATATATATATATATATATATATATATATATNAGCTTTAAATTTTGTACAACTCTAAAAATTGTGTAGCTCAAAAAATTAATATTAAATATACATACAAAATACAAATAATGTTGTTTTAATTTACAGTGGACGACATGGACCCGATGATACATCCCGTTCCTAGGACGTTGGATCTATTAGCCATACAGTCTGAGCATAGATCCGAGTATATATGGGACGGACAGTCGCTTACGCAGACTTTCCGGGCCAGGAGAGTGGAGTACATGTGGGAGTTTTTAAATGATAGAGCTCTACATCCCCGCGTGGTCCATTACCTGGAGGATCTAGGATTTTACCGGATTATTAGGATTGGCCGCATACAGCTCGACTGGGCTATGATCACGGCGTTGATTGAGCGGTGGCGACCGGAGACGCACACTTTCCACCTGCCCATCGGCGAGGCCACCATCACCCTTCAGGACGCCGAGATTCTATATGGCCTGCCAGCTGATGGCTTGCCAGTTTTGATGCCGTATAACATGAGATATTATCAGCGGCAGGCCTATTGGGATTATCTGGAGAGGCTCACTGGTTTCAGGCCTGTGGAACAGGCGGTCGGGTCTGGGTCCAGCCGTCTGCAGTTGACCTCCATTATAGCGCACCTGGAGGAGATCCACCATACTATCACTGACGAGTCAGAGGAGGTGGATGTGGTACGATATACGAGGCTGTTATTGCTCGTTATACTTGGTGGGTTATTCCCGAACACTTCGGGAAACCTAGTGAGCCTCCGTTTTCTGCACCATATTGATAGGTTCGAGACTACATCCACGTACAGTTGGGGTGCTGCTGTCCTTTCATTCCTGTACAGGCATTTGTGTCGGGCTTCTATCGGCACACAGAGAGACGTTTGTGGCTTTCTGCTGCTTCTACAAGTGACAACATATTCAAATAATATGTCCATTAGTTGCAATTGAACCTAGTTATAGTTATTCTTATACTTTAAGTCAACTTTCTATGTTAGGTTTGGGCATGAGAGCGATTTCTGCAGTTTCAGCCGCCACTACCACATCTACCGGCTAATGTAGAAATTTCGGGGCTTTCTCTAGCCTGGAGGTGGGTTGTGCGTCGTGCTCTTGCACGAGATTATGATGCCCATCATAATCTCCCCCTCTGCAGGGAAGTTTTGGATCGGCTGGACGACGCACAGGTGAATATCTAAATAAACTTACCTGGTATAGATTAACGTAGTTATGCGCCTACTAACGATCTGTATTCTTATTTGATAGTTCATCTGGACGCCGTACAACGATGATCTGTTAGATACATTGCCAGCGTATTGCAGGTTTGGCCGACAGATTTGGATGTCTTCTATCCCGATCGTATGCCTCGATATTGTTGAGCATCATGCCTCCGAGCGAGTATGTCGTCAGTTTGGCCTGCCGCAGCCTATACCGACTCCGCCTACATGGCATGCCAGACACTTTGAGAGGGATGATCGGTCCAGGGTGGACGACACATTTACGGCATGGCTTGAAGAGCAGTTGGGTATTTGGGACAGGCGAGGTGACTTGATCCCACCTCCCCAGTTTTGTTCTATTCAGAATTATATGGCATGGTACCGTACTGTTACCCGACTTATTGTCGGGAACCCAGTTCATCTGCCACACGGTCGATACGTCCCATACGCCGGGAGACACGAGGCCCTGGTATGTTTTCTGTTATTATTAATTATATACCTGTAATTTTGTGCCAAATATGTAGTTTATAGTTTTTACTTTGTGTAGGCGATTGGATTGCATAATGTCTATCACATGGGGCAGCAGATGCAGAGTCATATCCACGATCCTGTGGTCATGTAACAGTATAGTCAGCGATTCATGGATATGGCTACTCAGACACTACAGCGAGCCCAATCGGATCAGCGTTTGGCACACGAGGCTGATTACATAGACCCAGCGCAGTACCAGCGAGGTCGTGGTATCCCACGGCCTCGTGGCGCCCGACGACCTGGTGGTGCCGGACGACGTGGTCGTGGCAGGAGAGGAGGTGGTCCCCAGCTAGGGGGCGTTGAGGCTCCTGCGGATGATGTTGATGATGATATGGCAGGTGTCATGGATGGGACGGACATGCCATCTTACAGCCATGGAATTTATCCCACTCAAGTGCCCTCGCAGATGACCCCATCGGGTGAATTAATTATCATGGGATCGGATATTCAAGGGGATGATTGGGGTAGGTACTTCCCAGGCCCGTCTACCACTGACGTAGTACGACCGACCCGAGATTTGTATAGTGGGCGCCGACTGAGTTATGGCTCCACATCACATGCGCAGGTATGCGTTTATTTGTATTGAATTTGAATTTGTTTTGACTATAACTTATTTGTTTCCTTTAACTTCATTAATTTTCTTTTTGAAGGCTTCATGCGATGCTACGACAGATGACTACATTTAGGATCCACACATGATGATGATGGTAAGACAATATAAATTGTTGTGAACTGTTATGTAATTTTCTATACTAAGTTTTATATTATTATGTAGCATTCTACTGGACCTGACAGCACCGCCGATACATGTCATCCTGTGCTGCATCCGGCTATAAGGAGACGATTTGATGATGATGATCCCGATAGCGTACCTCGGCCGGCGGGAATGATGCGCCTCAGACCAGCGGCTACATTGAGACACACCGGTTGCGGGACACATTGATTCGGTCTTCTTTCACTTTTTTTGTATAATGGCGTAAACAATATTTTTGTATACATTAACAACAATATTTAATCGAAGTTGTGTATTAATTTTTTTAGTTCTCATTTCGTTTTCTAGTTTCATATAAAAACACATGCACTAAAACTTAACACTTCAATTAAAATAAAATTTAGTACAACAAAGAAGGAAAACGATATTACAACACAAGCACAAATACAAACATACGCTGCTAACATAATAAAAATACACTAAACACATACATGTAAGTGTTTAACCTCGGCTGCTATTTATTCTCCGCTCTAACCACTTAAATCGTTCTTCCAATTGTTCTTTTTCTTCTTCAACCTCTTTAAATTTCGCCTTCACTTCCGCAAGTTCCCGTTTATATTGGTTTTTTTTTTCCTTTTCGGCTTCACAAGTCCATTCTGCTTTCTATTTTTCTCGTCCTACCTCCTTCAGTTTAGCCCTCAAGTCTGCAATAATTCTATTGCCTTCTCTTTCACGTTCCTCTTGTGTTGTACACAAATTATTAAGATACTGTAGTTGTTCTCTGTAGCATTGCTGATAACATGGGGGGTCAACCCATTCCTCAAAATCACATATAGGTTCGTTGGGGTCCTTGTAAAACTGATTCAAACAATGCCAGTAGCGACGTCTACATTCACCACCGGCCCAACAAAATTGCATCATGCATGCTTTTCCACAATTGCATTTTGGTACACGAAGAGATTGAGCCATTTGTGAAATATTTGCTTTTAGTAAAAAAAANTCTTAAATTTGATGATGTTGACAGGACGACTTTATATCAGCTGTGCAGCTTTTTGAGTTAGACAAGACAACACACACATAACGTAGTGGTAAGTGGCGCTAAATACATAACGTACTATCCAACGACGCTATATTTTGCGTCTTAAATTTGATGATGTTGACAGGACGACTTTATGTCAGCTGGTCAGCTTTTTCAGTTAGACAAGACAACATAAATATTGATTCGGCCTTCTTTGACTTTTTTTTTGCATTTGGTGTAAATAATATTTTTATTTACATTAACAACAATATTTAACTGTGCTAAACATACATATAATTTTATTAATATATAATTTAAATCGATAATATGGGAAAGTACAAATCATTATTAACAAGCATAATTTTATTTCATAAATCTTGGAACATATACATAGACATGAAATTATTACAACATCAACTCAAGGGTAATTTGGTACACTAGAAGAACACCTCCCACGATTAGTTTTTCCACCTAATCGTGGCAAAACTATAAATAATCGTGGCAACATCTATATTTTTTTTGGACTTATTTTAGTTCTATTTGTCCAAATATGGCTTACTTGGGTTCTGGACTCTTATAAATCTACCAAATTAATAGGAGAGTCAAAAGATTTAATTAGACAATACTGATAAGACTAAATCCACGATCGTAATTATTTACTCCCGTAAAACGATACAGTTAAAATTTTTATGTGATTTTCTAAACATGTGAATTAATTTGATCCCAAAATAATAGATGACTTATATAAATATGCAATACTTAGCCTTGAGATGGAGACAAAATAGCATAAATGATAGTTCCGGGAGAAGGGCTTCCGAGCATAACAACAATGAAATCGAAAACAAGAAGATAAGATTATATTAACTTTGAATGGAGCGTAGCGTGCGTTTTCCAGAAAATTCGTGTTATTTTACAATGATAATAGAGCTCATATTTATAATTGTACTTAGGGAACAAGGTCCTAGGATCAAGTCTCTTTTTAATGTAAATTATGATAGCCATTGAAGAATGTGTAACGGGGGGCATGAATGCCATGTTCTTTTGTAACGGACAGTGTACTAAATCTAGTATAATATTCTTTAGTAAATGCTACGGAGCGGCATGCATTTATTTCATCTTTATGAATATCATTATCTCCGGTAACAGACGAGATCGTTTCCTTCGGTTTCAGATATCCTTTATCTTCGACTCCATGTGTCACTTTCTCAGGCGATCATTTAATATAACATATTTTACCCCATACAAATAGTCCCCTGCTTTCCGGTGGCATAACTTTTGTCACTGGAAAGTTGGCAGAGACATTCTTTTTGGTGGGAAATTTACTGACTCCCTCTGAAAAGTTTCTGACGGTTGATTAGACGCACGCCTTTCCGCATTTAATGCCCTGAACACGCGTCATCCCATGATTTAGAATTAATTTTACCAGTTATCGAGGTAATTATGGCCACAATTTAGCCGCATATTTCTTCACTTATATGCATCAAACTCCTTCATTCACACCTCATAATTCTTCAAACCCTCTCAAACTCTATTCATTCAACTCGTACTATGCTCTTCAACCTTTTTTTAATTCTTCGTACGTGAAGCTTTTCCTTCTTCTCTAACATCGAATGACTTCTTCTTCTAAGAATCTTAGTTCCTCAAAAAACGAAGGCAAAATAGATGAGGCTACTCCTCCTACAGTGAGTACCATCATCCTAGAAGTCTTGTCACAACTAAAGACGTTGAAGAGAAATTTTCTTCTGCTAACCCTCGTACATGGACCATTGGCAGATACCCTTTTTCCATTCGTCCTTCAAGTATTCCTGCTATGAAAGAAGATTACCATTGTCAGGATTTAGACATTATCGCTCTTGATCTGGCGGACCGGGTAACCTTATCCAAGAAGGGTTTTACGTATTTCTATACGTATCCCATTACTTTGGGGGTGTTTTCTCTGAGTGGAGAGCTTGATTCCGTCATTGTGGAGTTATGCCTCCGCTACCAGATGTGTTTGGCACAAGTGAGTCCTTCCATGTAGAGGTCGATTACTTGTCTTTGGCGCCTATGCCATGAAATGGGAGAGGAGCTATCCCTAGCTCACATGATGAACCTCTATTCACCCAAGATCTTCCGCAGGGGAATGGTAAATTTCATCAAACGGGGCCACCATGCTCTCCTATTTTGCGTGGATGATGACAATGACCGTGGATGGATAGAACGATTCGTTGCAATTGCCACCAATGATATCATTCCGACAACAGCTTCATCCTTTCCGGAATCATGGAACCCCACACGTAAGTTCCTTGTTTAGTCTTTCTTTCATTAAATATCATCTCATATCATTATTGACCATCTGTCTTTCGTCTGTTTCAACAACTCGATGTACCACCTAAGGTTGAAGGCTTGGGCCAGTGGGTCTAAAAAACTTGCACGTCACTACGCTCGAAACCCACACGTGGAAAGAACTGGCGCATAAATATGAGTTGAAGACCAAAATCATGGTAACTTAGATTCATCTCGTCTTTTCTTATTGTGTGAGGAAATTAATTAATCCTTTCTCTCTTTGCTGAATTCAGGTCTACCACAGGGCTCGGTTATCATCCCCGAGGATGACGTTTTGGATGACCATACTGATGCGGCGAGGCTGCTTCAGGAAGCATTTACTCGAGCAGGCGTATCTGGGCCTGCTTCTGGTGCGGGTGCTTCTTTTCGGAGTCCCCGACCGAAGAACAAGCAACCGAAAAGAAGGCGTTCCTCCGCAGCCGGGGGAAAGAATAAGAGGGCAAAGAATGCCGCTCCCCAGTCATCTCCGGAAGTCGTGGTGACAAGCCCTCTGCCTGGGCCGACCATAGATACCGTTATGATTGAGGATGACGGAGAATCCAACAAGGAAGGAGCTTCTCTACACAAAATATGACGACCTTCCGCAGCTCAACAAACTGCTCAATCTGTTGAGTTAGTTACACCAACCGAGGAGGATGCCTAGGTGCTCTGGGGGGAGTTTGAGATGGTGGAAAATACCAACTCCCTTTTCCAGATACAATTCGTTACGCCTGGTATTGCGGGGCTGAGTACCAGGTCCCTACCGTCTTCGATTGATGAGCAGTCAACATCTAGCACTGTGTGTGCCGCAACCACTTCTCATCATTCAGCGCCATCCGCTTCATTCCCTTCTTCACCGACTCTAGGCCCAACTTTATTACACAACTGTCTAGGCCCCATTGTGGGCACCAAACTGTTTACCCGTAAAACGGTACAGCTGAATTTATACATGGTTTCTAGACAAGTGAATTGATTTGAATCCTGAAATAATAGATGATTTATATAAAATATGCAATATTTAGCCTTGAGATGGAGACGAAATAGCAGAAATGATAGTTCCGGAGCAGGCTTCCAGGTACAACAACAATGAAATCGAAAGCCAGAAGATAAGATTATATAAGCTTTGAAAAGAGTGTAGGGTATGTTTTCTAGAAAATTCGTGTCATTCACAATGATAATAGAGCTTACTATTTATAGCTGTACCTAAGGAAAAAAGTCCTGGAATCAAGTCCCTCTTTAACGTCAATTATGAGGGCCATTGAAAAATGTATAACGGCGGGCATGAATGCCATATTCTTTTGTAACGGGCAGTGTACTAAATGCCGTAGGATATTCTTCATTAAATGCTACCGGGTGGCAGACAGTTATTTCATCTTTATAAATATCATTCTCTCCTGTAACAGACAAGATCATTGCCTTCGATTTCAGATATCCTCTATCTTCGACTCCACGTTTCACTTTCTCATGCGATCATTTAATAAAACATATTTTACCCTACAGTAATGTTATAAATTGAATTGTAATATTTGACCAAAAGCTCGGTTAGCTAATGTGTTACTCCTATTTTGTTAATTGTTGCAATCAACGGCTCAATAACAAAAGCAATGAGTAATTACTATTAGTAAAATGTTTTAAACTAAGAACCTACTTAGAGTTTATATTTCTTTGTTTGTGAATATTTGCGAGAGTTCTTTTTAGTGGTGATCACTGTCGTAGTTATTCTTTGCTTCAGTCTAAGGACAAGGATAAGTAAAGCATAACTATAATACTAGCATTAATGCAAATTAATCCCCTTATGATAAGGGAGATCTTCCTACCAATTTCAGTTTTTAGTGTTGCAATTTGCTATTTCCTTAGCTATTTTATTTTCTGGTAGAAAAAATTAACCTTGTTGAAAACACTAGTTTACAGAATATTTTCAATTTATTTCCTTTCTAATTAATGCATTGTGAGCATTTATAAAAGAAAGAATGTTACCAGTCACAATTTTTCAGATAGAGGAAGTGTAAGAAAATCAAAGCTTCAACATGCCCACATGTTGTTGAACAAAACCAGTTGAAGTCCAAGAATTTGGAAGAAAACCAAAACATTCGCTGTAACTATTGAAAGATATTTAGAATTCAGATTATGCCTCTTCATAATTTTCTCTTTGAGGAAGAAAGAGCTCTATCCAAAGGTCTGTGAAAATTGGAAAGAACTTCAGCTATCAAACCTGAACTAGGTTAAATATTCGGAGTAAAAATTGCTACTATTATTTTGAAGCAATCTCTAGTCTCTAACTTATGACGGGAAATGCGACTTATGAAGGTAATCCTCTTAATCAAGTGTACCGCTAATTAAAACAGATGAAGAAGCATATTATATTAGAACGCTAGAGAGAATTACATTAAATTAAAAGTTATAATTGACACTCTCTTAACTTTTTATCGTGAAAGCAACATATATCATAAAACACATGTTGCTAACATCCACCCAAGAGTTTTAGTAGTTTTGAATAAAAATCTTGTAACTTATAATTATTCTAACCGTCTTGATATCTTTCAACATTTTCCACCTCAACCTAAAAAAGCAAAGTTAACTGAATGGCAGTAGTTTAATACTCCAAAAGAATATTCTAGATCGCCAATGAACCATCACCACGTGCACCTTTTTGTTTTATTCTGTCTTTTCACTCCAATAGTCCAATTGAAGAAATATTCCTTAGTCCGCCTCCGCGGGAAACTCTTTTACTTCGCCGGTAAATCAAGAATCCCATTTTTCTTCAGGTCATGGTCAACCATCATTTTCTTTTCTATCTGTTAAAAAAAATAAAAAAGAAATTTCTGGATAGATAACATTCCCTGTGTTGACAGCTACACGTTTTTTCTAAAGGTTAGTACGAGTATAATTTCTGCTTTACTCACCCCTACCCCCACCCCCTATCCCAAACAAAGGGGCCCACTATAAGGGATCTGTTCACTTCCTTAACAACCTAACCTGTCGAGTTGTGACCCTTGCTGAGACATTGCAGTAGAGAGGTAATGGGGTGGTTTTATTTTGGGGGGTGGGGGGTGGGGGGGGAGGGGAACCCCAGTGCTCTTTTACTTTTCTTTACTTGTGTTCCTCCTGGAAGATGCTTCGCACAAAAAAAAAGAAAGAAAAAGGTGAGCCCTTTATTCTTTTTAAACATCTCTATTGGTCAAGTTGTAAAGTTTCTGCTTATAAATCACATTACATTTACAACTGTTCTCACTTGTGATTGTAACTTTCAGTGAGTGAATCAGTAAGTGTGAAACAAGGAGAAGACCAAGAATATAGAGGAAAACAGGGCAAAGAAGAAGAGTACAAAGCAATTAATGAAAATACATGGGCGGCAGTAAGCTTATAGTAAATGCAAGGTATGCCAATATTATTTGTGAGAACAAGATGATAATATTTTAAATCAAAATGCCAGATGGGATAGTATTAAAGATTGAAACTTTCTAATACCCCCAATATATTTCCATGTATAAGAAGAGTACAAGTTGGTCGTAGAAGAATACCAGATTCTTGGTCAATAAGTTGTAAATATACATATTTGCCAAGTCTACCACTGCTACAGTAGCTCCAATTGGAGGTAAGGTGTGGTACCTTTCCTTCTATAAATACTCATCTTTATTATCCCTTTTAACTCAAAAAAATTTCTGTTTCTTGCTTTCTAATTTTTGCTCAATGGGGATGTTTCCACCATGTTCTGCAGAGATGCTGGAGAAATTGCTTCAAGTGGTTTGTGGCAAGAACCATGAGCCTACAACAGAAGAGAACAACTGCAACAATCATAGCAATGGTAAGAAGGTCAGAGGGACAGTTGTATTGATGAAAAAGAATGTATTGGACTTGAAGGATGTTGGTGCTTCTTTCCTTGATAGAGTTCATGAAGTCTTTGGCAAAGGAGTCTCTTTGCAGCTCATCAGTGCTGACCATGCAGAACCTGGTATTTCCTTTTACTTGTGCTCTACTTTTCTGTCAACAAGGTTCTGATATAAGGACATAGAAGCTAATAAATAACTAAACACAAATTATGTTTTAAGCAAACCTCAGTCCCCTTTTCAACTATAAAACCAAGCAACAGAACATAGAGAGCGTTTGAATTTTCCATGTGCTTTAAATAGCAAAAATATTGATGATTCAAGTTAAGTTGATCCTAGTCCAATCCTGTGAGTGCTTGACCTGTTGTGTTGTTTCCTGATATTTCCTTCGACTTTAGCAGTTGTTGAATTTGTGTAACCACCTCATCTAAAACTTTAAAAAACAACTCGAGAGGGTGCACTTTAATTTATTTCTTTATGCCTACAACACACATTAGGATGCTCTAATAGCATATTGAATGGTGTGAGCACCTCATCTCGATGCTTAAGTTATTAGAGGGATATGTAACCTCAATTAATTAGTTAATTAATTAATATCTAAACAGTAGCAAGTTAATATTCAATTTGGTAGCTAAAAGAAAAAAAAAGTATTGTAGTTTGTAAGTTTAATACAGACACCTTTAAGCATATTGCTGTGTTTGAATTTTGTAGGAAATGGATGTAAAGGGAAGTTGGGAAAACCAGCATTCTTGGAGAAATGGATGTCCACTTTGACTTCAATATCAGCGGGAGATGCTACATTTAATGTGACATTTGATTGGGATGAGTCCATGGGAGTTCCTGGAGCTTTCATAATCAAAAACTATCACCACAGCCAGTTTTACCTCAGGACAGTCATTTTAGAAGATGTTCCTGGACATGGTCAACTTCATTTTGTGTGTAATTCATGGGTGTATCCAGCACATCGCTACAAATACAACCGACTATTTTTTTCGAACAAGGTATCTCTAACATTAGATTAGCAATACTAGTGTGAGTTAAGTAGGGAAAAGTATCCTGCCGAGCAGCGGCGAAACCAAGAATTTCCTCAAGGGTGTTCAAACGTAAAAGAAGTGAAAAAAGTCCCGACAAAGGGTGTTCAATATATATTATGTACCTCTAAAACCTGATATTTTACCTGTATACGCAGTGTATTTTTCCAATAGTTGACCACCCTTACCAAAGTATAGGTTCGCCCCTGCTGCCGAGGCAAACTAGAGCAAATCACATTCAAAATCAAAAGCTGGATTGAGGTTCAGGCCTCAGAGTTGTACATTATGTTTGTTGGCAATAACCAGACTCATACTGATGAAGCTTCGTGAATTTTTTGAATTTTTATGCATGTAAAACTTTTTGGGACATTCTCTTCGGGTCCTCTTCGGGAGCCTAATAAGTTCATTCTTGTTCTAAATAGACAGAAGCAGTGAAAAATCTTTCACTAACTAGATTAGGATAAGTGAATAACCATGGCAACCTTGATAGGATAGCTACATATTGACTTCCTGAAACAAGTACTTTTTCTAGAAATGATAACTAAACAGTTGTATAGAGTTGATAGGTTCAAAATATGACACGATATGCTGAAATCAAATTTGCTGGTTTTCCAGACATACCTGCCAAGAAACACACCGGAACCCCTCCGACCATACAGGGAAGAGGAGCTTCTTAATCTTCGTGGAAGCGGTTCAGGCATGCTCAAGGAGTGGGACAGAGTGTATGATTATGCATTCTACAATGATCTAGGATTTCCAGATAAGGGGTCAGAATCTGCTCGTCCTGTGCTTGGTGGGTCGAAGGAATATCCATATCCTCGTAGAGGCAGGACAAGCCGTCGACCAACTAAAACAGGTAGATCACAAATAAATCAAATACGTAACATTATAATTATATGATTTATATTGTTGTAGAAACTTAATAGGTTAAATTGAATTAAAAACTAATGAAGTACTATGGATAATAAGCAGCTGATGTTCCTGTTGTCTTGGCAGATCCTAACTCAGAGAGCCGGTTGCCACCTTTAGGTTTGAACATATATGTTCCACGGGATGAACGTTTCACTCATGTGAAGCTTTCGGATTTCCTTGCATATGCTGTTAAATCTCTGGGTCAGGTCCTCATTCCTGAGATTGTTGCTTTATTTGACAAAACCTTCAACGAGTTTGATAGCTTTGAAGACGTACTCAAGCTCTATGAAGGTGGGATTAAGCTGCCTGACCATCATTTAAACAAACTTAGGAATTGCATCCCATGGGAGATGCTCAAAGAACTAGTCCGCTCCGATGGTGAACCATTTCTCAAATTTCCGATGCCTGATGTAATCAAAGGTACCTAAGAGCTCTTCCAACTATTTGGATAGCAGATACTTCCTGAGGTGAAAGATATTGTGTCATAATGTGAACACTGATAGAACTTCGTTTAAAATTACTGCAGTGGATAGGTCTGCCTGGAGGACAGATGAAGAGTTTGGACGGGAAATGCTAGCTGGAGTCAACCCTGTTATCATTCGACGTCTTCAGGTATCAAACAATATTCAAAGCGCTAGTTGGTTTAATGATCTTTTCTTTCATTCATATTTCTAATGCATTAAATTCTTATCAGGAGTTTCCCCCAGCTAGCAAGTTGGATCCTAAAGTATATGGTAATCAGACCAGTTCAATCACAAGGGAGGACATAGAGAAAAACATGGATGAACTAACTGTATATGAAGTAAATTCCTGACCTATTTTTCCTCTTGTACCTTAACATAGTGATGAAAAACAAGCAAAAAACTTAACAAAGGCTTTCATTATTTCCTGAAAAAACTAGATTTTTGTCTAAGAATATGGTAAAGATTAAAACTTGCCTTCTGTACTTGTGGCTGCAGGCAATTGAGTATAATAAGCTATTCATTTTGGACCATCATGATGCGTTGATGCCTTATCTCAGACGGATTAATACAACAAATACAAAGACTTATGCCAGTCGGACTCTCCTTTTTCTTCAAGATAATGGAACATTGAGGCCACTTGCAATTGAGTTGAGCTTACCTCATCCACAAGGAGATAAACATGGTGCCACCAGCCTTGTATTTACACCAGCCGACGAAGGTGTTGAAGGCTCTGTCTGGCAGCTGGCCAAAGCTTATGCCGCCGTAAATGACTCTGGCTATCATCAGCTCGTCAGTCATTGGTAAGTTGCTTCTTAGCAAAGTAGATGGAAGGATGACAATTTTTGGTAGCATTTTTAAGTTTAAGTCTAGTTCACTAACTTCACCTCGAATTGCAGGTTAAATACTCATGCAGTAATAGAGCCATTTGTGATTGCTACAAATAGACATTTGAGCGTACTTCATCCAATATTCAAGCTATTACAACCTCATTTCCGTGATACCATGTATATTAATGCTTTGGCTCGGCAGATACTCATAAATGCAGGTGGAGTACTTGAGCTGACAGTTTTTCCGGGGAAATATGCCATGGAGATGTCTTCTATTGTCTATAAGAACTGGGTGTTCACCGAGCAAGGACTCCCTGCTGATCTGCTTAAGAGGTATGTCCAAAACTTCATGTTAAAAACATTATCTCAGTATCAATGTTTACCAGAATCTAACACTCCCACTTTCTTTATCGCAGAGGAGTAGCAGAGCCAGACTCAAGCCAGCCCTATGGCCTTAGACTTCTAATAGAGGATTATCCTTTTGCTGTAGATGGGCTTGAGATCTGGTCAGCAATTGAAGCCTGGGTAAATGAGTACTGTTTATTCTATTACCCAACAGACGACATGATCCGTGATGATACTGAGCTCCAGTCATGGTGGACGGAAGTTCGCAATGAAGGTCATGGTGACTTGAAAGATGAACCATGGTGGCCTCATATGCAGACCCGAGCTGAACTCGCTGAAGCATGCACAATTATCATATGGGTGGCTTCTGCTCTTCACGCAGCTGTCAACTTCGGGCAGTATCCTTATGCTGGTTACCTCCCAAATCGCCCAACTGTAAGCCGCCGATTCATGCCTGAGCCAGGCACCCCTGAATATGCTGAGCTTGAGTCAAACCCTGACCTTGCCTTCCTGAAGACAATCACAGCCCAGTTCCAAACTCTGCTAGGTGTTTCTTTAATAGAAATATTGTCACGACATTCTTCAGATGAGATATATCTGGGACAGAGAGATACTCCAGAGTGGACCTCAGATATTCAACCGCGACAGGCATTTCAAAGATTCCATGACAGATTGGTCGAAGTGGAGAACAGAATAGTGGAAAGGAACAATGACAGCAGATGGAAGAATCGCAATGGACCTGTCAAGGTGCCATATATGTTGCTATACCCCAATGCCTCAGGTGACAACAGTGAAAGCGGACTTACTGGAAAAGGAATTCCCAATAGTGTCTCCATTTGAGGTTCTACAGCACGAATAGCTGATATATAGCTTTTGCAGTCCTCGTCAACCTGCAGAAATCATCCGCAACTTAACCAGGAGTGGCAACAGATTTGTGTGTATATATATTTTATGTCAATATTTGTTTAGCCAAATTCCATTATTGTTAGTGTGTGTTTGTGCAATAAAATCAATGAGCAAATCCCCTCATTTTTCCCCACCTTGTAATCTCTCTTAAATGTAAAGAGGTGGAATTCAACAGCTTCATGACTAGGAGCCCAAGAAAAGAAATGGATCCTTGTTTATGTCAAACACGTTACAATAGTATTTTTCTCTTCTTCTAATTTTTCTAGAACTATGACATGGTTTTATTGTTTTTGGACCATGATCCTCTGAGAAAAAAAGGAAAGAAACACATCAAAGAGATGAATGCCGACCCCCATAAATAGAAGAGATTTTCACATTCTTTCAAATTCTGTAAATAGAGGCATATCTGTTAACACAAGATTCCTGCACATTACACGTCTTAGCACAAAAATGTCCAGTCTTTTTAACTGGTGGAATAGATCATCATCTTGTGAAAACATACGTTTCACCCAAAAATATGCGATTTCTTGTGGAATTAGCATACACAACCTTTTTCACTATTCTACTGCTTTTAGGACAAATTTACTGGTGCATCCTATAAATTTCAATTTATGAAGGTTACGAGACAGCATTAAAGTTAACGTCTACTAACATAATTAAAGAAAATGATCATGCCTTACTTCCCACTTACTTTTCAAGTCCCACCTTCTACTAACTGGTTTTCCTATCAATTCAAACTTAAATTATTTTACATTCTCGTTTCTCAAGCAATGACCAACTTATCATGGTAATAACCCAAAAGTGAATAAATTACGGAAAATATATCCTATCAAGAGAAGCAAAGGGTAATGTTTAGCTAGAATCAGGAGAGAGCAAGTAGTTTACATAACAACCTTCATTTTATTTTGTCAACTACAGATAATATACTGCAACTTTTAAACCATATTGATGGTGAAAAATTTATTTTGTCAGTGTATATAACTTAATAGAGGGCAATGCAAAAGAAATTTTACACTGTGACCTTGTATACGGTTAAAATCAGGAATGACCGATCTTACAGGCACAAGGAACCACTTCGAGGGTAAGCTCATAATAGATCTGGCTCGAGCTCGATGTCAGCGTGTAGATCGAAGTGTTCGCTGAAGACCGAGACCAGGCATGACAGACTTCGAGTTAGGCATAATAACGGAATGACGAGATAGTAGCAACCAACCGAGGATCTCGGTGGAAATCTCAGAACGGATCGAATCAAGCGGTTATTGGCACCAATCATGGGATTTGTTTTCGTTATTAGAGTTGTACCTTATTTAGAATTCCTCTACTATATAAAGAGGGATCCCATTCATTTGTAGACACATCACATTCACTGATAAAACCACATACGCTGCTCTATTTCTTTTACTGCTCATTGTTATTTGCTATTGCTCTTCACTATTCTTATGAACAAAACCTCGAGACTATCACAAATCGAGGTCGAGTGCATTGCTGATACACTAGTTTGATTTATTTTATTGTCCAATTTATTCATTTAATCCACCCTTTATCAATTGGTATTGAATTAGATCATGTATCCTTATAACCACATTATAAGTTTAATTGTTATTCGAATTTCGAGGTAAACAATTTGGCACCCACCATGGGGCTAAGGATAATAGTGATTGTTCAGTGCTGATTCTGGTAAAACACACTATTTTAAGCTTGTCTTTGTCAAGAATTTTGCTTTCAAGTTGAAACGTGTCAAACTCACAAGACACATACACACACGGTGATAATTGCCTCGGACTTCACGGGGAAAACGAGAATGTTATTGCTTCAGGAATCGAGGTGCCACAGGCTGATCTCGGAGGAACACCGCCCGTCAACCCGGTCGACATCACTTCACACGTTGCTCTGAATGCAGACTTAAGTGCAGATCCCGAGGTGAGTGTACGTAGGGATGGCCGAACTGATGGCCGAGGTACACAGGGAAGAGGAGACGAAGAAGTCTGTCTATAAATGATATTCGAAATGCTTCAAGCTCAACAAACTGCCATTCTCAGTTACAAAGTCAGCACAGAGCTCCAAATAGGGTCGAACAGGAGACTATTCGCCGCACCGAGCCAGTACCAGAAAGATCGGGTGATAACACATCGGCGACTGATCCTGCTGTAATGAAGATGCTCGAGGATCTCACCAAGAGAATTGAATCAGGAGAGAAAAAAATCGAGGCTAATGACAAAAAGGTACTTACAACTCCCAAGTTGACTAGATACCGGGGGCACCACCGATCTTGAAAGGAAAGGATTCGAAGAAGTTTGTGCAAAAATCGTTCCCTCCGAGTGCGGCTCCGAATACCATTCCATAGAAGTTCTGTATGCCTGCCATACCCAAAAATAATGGGATCACTGACCCCAATGAACATGTTACCTATTACACGTGTGCCATTAAGGGCAATGATTTGGAGGATGACGAAATCGAGTTTGTGTTTCTGAAAAAATTCGGAGGCACCCTGTCGAAGGTATCAATGATTTGGTAAATTCTCCATGTTGGCGGATTCCTTCGTAAAAGCACACGCCGGGGCCATAAAGGCCGCAAGAAGGAAATTAGACCTCTTCAAGGTGAGACAGAAGGATAATGAGATGCTAAGGGAATTCGTATCTCGGTTCCAAATGGAACGCATGGAGTTACCGCCGGTCACGAATGATTGGGCCGTTCAATCTTTCATCCAAGGGTTGAATGAACGGAGTTCGATAGCATCGCGACAGTTGAAACAAAATTTGATCGAGTACCAGCTGTAACTTGGGCAGATGTTCACAATCGATATTAATCGAAGATCAGGGTCGAAAATGACCAATTAGGAGCTCCTTCTGGTTTAGTACATCCAAATCGGTCGGTAAAAATTAGAGAGATATCAATAGAGAGCCAAGGTCGAATAAATATCGGTACCAGCCATATATTGCAGATCGAAGGAATAATGGTCCGGGACGCAACTCTACTTGGAATGATCGAAGGATAAATGGAGGACAAAATTCTCGGGGACTTATGAGTAAAACTGTCTTCGACAAGTATGCAGATCCCATAGAGGCACCTCGGCTCTCAGAGTGCAATTTTAGTGTCGAATCGTCATGCATTGTATCAGTCATGAGAAGGATCAAAGACACTAGGTGGCCCAGACCTATATAGACCAATCCTTCTCAAAGGATCCCTAATTTAATGTGTAAGTATCATGGCACACACGGTCATAGGACCGAAGATTGCAGGCAATTAAGGGAGGAGGTAGCCCACCTATTCAACGAGGGTCACCTTCGAGAGTTCCTCAGCGATCGAGCTAAGAATAACTTCAGGAAAAGGGGAAACAACATAAATAATGAACAAGAAGAACCTCAACATTTCATTCATATGATTGTCGGAGGGGTCGACGTTCCACAATGACCCATATTCAAACTCACTAAGGTGTCAATCACTAGAGAGAAACAGACTCAAGACTATGTGCCCGAAGGCACTTTATCGTTCAATAACGAAGAAGCGGAAGGCATTTCTCAGCCACACAACAAAGCTCTGGTAATTTCTATCTTGTTAAATAAAGTTCAAGTTAAGCGTGTTTTAGTGGATCCAGGTAGCTCAGCAAACATCATCAGATCGAGGGTCGTGGAGCAGCTCGGACTGCAGGACCAAATTGTACCTGCATCTCGAGTCCTAAACGACTTCAATATGGCCAGTGAAACGACTAAGGGGGAGATTATCCTACCGGTGAATGTGGTCGGGACCATCCAAGATACTAAGTTCCATGTCATCGAAGGCGACATGAGATATAATGTACCACTTGGAAGGCCTTGGATCCACAACATGAGGGCAGTACCGTCGACCCTCCATCAAATGATGAAGTTCCCGATGATGGATGGTGTAAAAATGGTATACGGGGAACAACATGCTGCAAAGGAAATGTTTGCAGTTGATGAAGTAACACCGATCTTGACACTATCGACCTCAGAAAAATCGAGCACCAAAGGTAAACAGGAAACCAAATAGCAATCATCGCATCCAGCATCGACCGAATCGGAGAAACAGGTAGTAGAAGAAGAAGAGGAGGATTTCCTAACTCTTTGAACCTTTGTTGTTCCCGAAGAATCGAATGCTACGAAATCAACAGTCGAAGAGCTGGAACAGTTTATAATGATCGAGTACCTGCCCGAGCGAAAGGTATACCTGGGAACGGGGTTAACTCCTAAACTCAGGAAAAAACTTATTCAATTTCTTATTGATAACATATACTGTTTTGCATGGTCCCATTTAGACATGGAAGTGTTCCCACCGAATATGACAACACATCGACTAAGCCTGGGCCCTAAGTTCAAATCGGTGAAGTAAAAGAGAAGGCCCCAGTCCGACGTAAAACATGCCTTCAAAAAGGACGAGGTAACCAAACTTTTCAAAATAGGGTCCATTCGGGAGGTAAAATACCCCGAGTGGTTAGCTAATGTAGTTGTAGTCCCTAAAAAAAGGAACAAGCTTAGAATGTGTGTAGACTATAAGGACTTGAACAAAGCATGTCCGAAAGATTCTTTTCCATTGCCTAACATCGATCGCATGATCGATGCCATGGCCGGCCACGAGATCCTTACTTTTCTCGATGCTTATTCCCGATACAACAAAATCCAAATGGACCCGGAGGACCAAGAAAAGACTTTTTTTATAACCAAGTATGGAACATATTGTTATAATGTAATGCCCTCAGGCTTAAAAAATGCAGGAGCTACTTACTAACGCCCAATAAATAAAATGTTCGAGGAACAAATAGATAAGTCAATGGAAGTTTATATTGACGACATGCTAATTAAGTCCCTGTGTGCAGAGGACCATTTGACTCATTTGCAGGAACATTCAAAATCTTAAGGAAGTACAACATGAAGCTCAACCCCGAGAAATGTGCTTTCGAGGTCGTTTCAGGCAAATTCCTTGGCTTCATGGTATCAAATCGGGGAATCGAAATCAACCCTGACAAAATCAAGGCCATTGAGGACATCACCGTCGTAGATAATGTGAAAATCGTACAAAGGCTGACCGTACGGATAACTGCCTTGGGTCGATTCATCTCGAGGTCGTCGGATCAGAGCCATAGGTGTTTCTTCCTACGCAAAAAGAAAAACGATTTCGCCTGGACTCCGAAATGCCAACAGACGTTGGAATAATTGAAGCGATACTTATCGAGCCCACCTCTGCTTCACACTCCGAAGGCATATGAAAAACTTTACTTATACTTGGCAATATCCGAGATCGCGGTAAGTGGTGTCCTAGTTCGAGAAGAGCAAGGTACACAGTTTCCTGTCTATTATGTAATTCAAACCTTAGGGGATGCAGAAACTAGGTATCCACAATAAGAGAAATTGGCGCTTGTACTGATAAGCGCTTGAGAAAACTGAAACCATATTTTCAATGTCACCCCATATGTGTATTAACCACTTACCCACTCCGTAATATTTTGCACAAGCCCGAATTATCGGGCCGATTGGACAAATGGGCCGTCGACCTTAGCGGGTATGATATTGAATATCAACCCCGAATGACCATCAAGTCTCAAATTTTAGCAGACTTCGTGGCTGATTTCACACCAAAACCTCGTGCCTGAAGTTGAAAAGGAACTTCTGTTAAAATTAGGTACATCATCGGGGTTATGGACCCTTTTCACATATGATGCTTTGAATGTGAAAGGGTCCGGGCTAGGCATCATTTTGAAGCCACCCATGGGTAGCACTATTAGAAAATCAATTAAAACTTCTAGATTGACTAACAATGAGGCCGAGTACGAGGCCATGATTGCAGTTCTCGAGCTAGCCAAAAGCTTGGGAGCTGAAGTTATCGAAGCTAAGTGCGACTCTTTACTGGTGGTAAACCAGGTGAACAAAACATTCAAAGTTTGAGAGGATAAAATGCAAAGATATTTGGATAAAATACATGTAACTTTGCACCGTTTCAAGGAATGGACTCTACAACATGTGCCTCGAGAACAAAACAGTGAGGCTGATGCATTAGCAAATTTGGGATCATCGGTCAAAGAGGATGAGATCAGCTCGGGGACTGTCATTCAACTCTCGAGGTCCGTGATCAAGGAAAGGCATGCCGAAATGAATTATACAAGCTTAACTTGGGACTGGAGGAATAAATACATTTAGTACTTGAAAAATGAAAAGCTCCTATATGTCCCTAAATAATCGAGGGCCCTTCTAACTAAAGCTGCTCATTTTACATTAGACGAAGACGGAGCATTATACAGAAGGACGTTCGATGTACCATTGGCGGTGTGTTTAGGACCGGGAGATACTGATTATGTTCTGCGAGAAGTCCATGAAAGCACTTGTGGAAACCATTTCGGCGCTGAGTCACTAGTTCGCGAGGTTATTAGAGCAGGATACTACTGGGATAGCATGGAAAAAGACTCTAAGGAGTTTTTTCGAAAATGCGATAAATGTCAAAGGTTTGCACCGAGAATCCACCAGCCCGGTGAGAAACTTCACTCGGTCCTATTTTCATGGACATTCATGAAATAAGGGATGGATATCGTCGGACCACTTCCATCAGTCCCAGGTAAAGCTAAGTTCATTTTGTTTATGACTGACTATTTCTCTAAATGAGTTGAAGCACAGGCTTTTGAGAAAGTCAGGGAGAAAGAAGTGATAGATTTCATATGGGATCACATTGCATGTCGATTCGGAATACCATCAGAAATAGTATGAGACAATGGAAAATAGTTTATCGGCAACAAAGTAACAAAATTCCTCGAAGATCATAAAATAAAAAGGATATTGTCAACACCGTATCACCTCAATGGGAACGGATAGGTCGAATCGACGAAAAAGGCTGTCATCCAAAACCTGAAGAAAAGGTTGAATGAAGCTAAAGGAAAATGGATAGAAATCTTTCTCGAATTCCTACGGGCATATCGAAGTCCAACACAAGAGCAACTTCGTTTTCTTTGGTGTACGGCTCCGAAGCCTTAATTCCGGTCGAAGTCAGAGAACCAAGCGTCAGGTTTCGACATGCAACAAAAGAATCAAACCACGGGGCTATGAATATTTGTCTCGAAATGTTAGATGAAAAATGAGAAGCTACACTCGTTTGAATGGCTGCACAAAAGCAACGAATCGAAAGATACTACAATAGAAGAACTAACCTTCGTCATTTTAGACTCGGGGACTGAGTCCTAAGGAAAGTCACCATCAACACTCGAGATCCTAATGAAGGGAATCTCGGCCCGGATTGGGAAGGACCATACCAAGTCCTCGACAGTCGGAAAAGGGTCTTATAAACTCGGAATGATGGACGATGAATCATTTCCAAACAATTGGAACATATCATTTCTCAAACGATACTATTGTTAAGGTATGATTTTCTCCTTTCTTTCATTTATATATTTCGACACTAACTTATTGCAGGGTTTCGACTAAAGACATCAAGACCTCGAGTTCTAAAGTACGCATTGCACTCTTTTTCCCTTAGATCGGGTTTTATCCCAAACGGGGTTTTCCGATAAGATTTTTAACGAGGCAACAATTATGTGCTACCTTAGAACGATTCAACAGTATTCAAGGCTTATTTTCAATCAACCTCGAATACTGGGGAGCATCACCCTCAGATATCATGTACCTCGTGTCAAAGGGCCTCGATAGGAAATACTTTGTAATGGGCCAAACGGTTGAACGAATCGTGTCCATATAGATTAGTCGAGTCCCGATGGAAAAACATCTACGCATGTATAAATTACTCAAAGAAGCATCTTTATTTGTCAAAGGTCTCGTGTCTCGAAGCAAGTTCTCTACAATGCAAATCTCATACTTATGATTTTGTGAAAAATGGCTCAAGAGCCAAGTGCAAACATATTTCTAACACTCGGGGACTGCGCACTCGAATTATCTAAAATCAAAGTCACAAGACCTCAGAGAGGCACCCCTCGATATATAGGCCAAGGTCACCATTCTCGGGGACTAATATTTCGAACAAGTTCGAAATATTATCGGGAAATAAACCCAAGAGGCATTCCCGAAGGCTACGACCATATTAAAGGCCACGGTCGAAATAAGGCGACTCGGAGATGTCCGAATTATGAAATAAACAATAAGCTTTTGAAGTCTTTGAAAAACCGGTTAAAAGTATACCCTCGACAAATAATTAAAAGGGGGCTTTTATAAAATCAGCCCTAAAAAAACCAAAGGACTTCGATAATATCAGCCTTTGAAAAACCTTAAGAGGTATCGAACTATCCTAACACAAACATGCTAAGGCACGAAAAGCAAAGGGGTTTCAATCGACATCGGACGCTCAAAAAATCCAATGCGCAACAAATAAATACTAAGGCATGAAGAAATTTTAATAAGCCTTTTAAGCCGAAGGGGGGAAATAATAGCCATTTTTAGAGGCCATATCGGCCTAGTCTAAAGAGCTTAAGGGCCAATACATTTAGAGTTCGAGACCTCGTTCTCACTCAATTTGGACCTAAGGATTCCATTGTTCCGAGCTCAAACAAAGTCGACTAGAATATGGATCGAAGATTCATCATGAAAACCTTAAAGGGTATGTTACTGTAAGTTCAAAACTTACCATTCATTTTTTAGCAAATATACCACTAGGTAGGCTTCCTAGTGGCTAATATATAAATAAAATCCCTAAATGGGTCCAAAGCTTACAAGATGTCCAAACCAAAATAGAAGCTGCATGAAGCTACTAGCTACTAAAAGTATAGAAAAGTTAAAATATAAAGAACTAGCTATTAAAACATAATAAGCTGAATGCTTTCTTCTCCTGTCAGTGTAGGTGAATCCAATTGCCAGTGGAAAATACCAAGCAACACCTATCAAGCTCTCACCAGGAGCCAGGGTATACTGTCCATAGGCTAAAATAAGTTCCAAACATCTACACCACAGAGTTGAAGCCAGCATAATCTTCCAAGTGTAGCTACTATATGATCTCCATATGCAGTGAACTAAGTTTGTCCAAGTATTAGTCATGTGCTCACTCATCTAGCTTAACATGTAGAAGAGCCTGGCTTTAGGAAGACTTTTCATGGCAAAATCTAGGCTTGACCTGGCTTTAGACAAGCTTTGCAAGGCTAAAGCGAGGCTTGACCTGGCTTTAGGCAGGCTTAGCAAGTCAAAAGCCAAGCTTGAACTGGCTTTAGGCAGGCTTTGCAAGGCTAAAGCCAGGCTTGACCTGGCTTTAGGCAGGCTTTGCAAGGCAAAAGCCAGGCGTGAGCTGGCTTTAGGCCGGCTTTGCAAGGCAAAAGCCAGGCGTGAGCTGGCTTTAAGCAGGCTTTGCAAGGCAAAAGCCAGGCTTCGTAACCGTGCCTTTTTTTGTTCTTTTAAGCTCATACCTTTCCATGCTAGAACCTTTAGTATAGCAATCATTCTAATCATTGCTAAACCATCCTCAGATTGATCATGAAAGCATGCTAATACCACTGATAAATGATTCAATAATCTCCAGAAATACCACATGACAGGTTCAGCGTTTTCCTAAGTATTTGGCCATATCAAATTCAGGATAAATTGTACCATCCAACACCTGATTATCGCATTGTTACTGTACACTATCAAAGCACCCCATGAATGAGCATGTGACCATACTAATACCACTGTAAAGTACCTTAATAACATACAAAATGAGACAAAGAAACATGCAGGTTTGTGCAGAGTCCAATCCTTTGAAGCCATCAGTTTGGGGTTCTTCTCTTTGCTATCCTAACCCTAAGGTTAGGTGTTTGAGATTTGTCTAGATTGATCAACCTCCTCCCTGCACTAGGTAATTTAGAGAACGAATGAAGCTCAGATGTACCTGCAAAATAAAACACGATGTTAGCTATAAAATCCTCCACCGAGTTTCCTTCTCTGAACACATGTTGAAAGATCACATTGAAGTTTCCCTTCATCTCTATAATTTTCTTCACATCATATTCAATTACCCAAGGAGGATCCCATTCCCCTTCTATCACTTTCTTCATCACCAATGAATCAGTCTCAATATGAGAGGGTGAAGATCATGCTCCACACAGTATTCCAATCCTTGAAGAATAGCCTTAGCTTCATCCACCACATTAGTTGTCACCCCCAGGTCTACTGCCCTTGCATACACCACATCACATTCATCATTCCTCACACAAAAGCCTAAGGAGCTAGGACCAGGATTTCCTTTTGAGGCTCCATCAGTATTGCATTTGTACCAACCATGAAAAGGAAGCTGTCATGTTACTCTTGTAGTGATCAATATAGGTTTATATCCTTCAAAATATTGAATTATGTCTGGCCATAACAATGGAATATTAGGCATCCAAGCATACCTCACCCTTTCCAGTTGATGCAATGTCCTATTGATATCATGAATCACCCTATTTGTGGACACTTATCCCCGATGTTTACCTACATTTCTTCTCTTCCAAAATTCCCAAGTGATGATAGCTGGTACTGCTTAAAACAAGGGATTCAACTTTGGACAACATTGAGCATACCACCAGTGCCTTATAACCTGCTTCAATTGAATCAATGGCACAGTAATTCGAGCTGCCCCCATGAACAAGTTCCATACTTTAGAGGTAGTAGGACTTGTGACAAATATATGCTCAATAGATTCCTCTTGGGGCTGCTGACAACACCAACACCTAGACATCACCATTTTCCCGTGCCTCCTCCACATGTCATCAATGGCTATTTTCTGCCTCCACAATCTCCACAAGAAGAAGGATATCTTGAATGGTAAGCCTTTAATCCACATTAACTTGAATTCCTGATTAGGATCAGCTCTATTCCTTAATATTTGCCAAGCACTGCTAACACTGAACTTGCCTGAAGAAGTTGGCATCCAGTATGGCCTATCCCAGTATCCCTCACTGCCTTCATAATGCACATTTATCCTTATATGTTCTGTAATTTCCTCATTGAAAGTTTGATATAGCAGCTGATCATCCCATGTTTCACCTTGCCGCAATTCTTCCACATCCTAAAGATCTTCAATGATTGGAAAGTCTTCAGGCAATACGTGATAAAGTGCACCCAATCCAGTCCAATTTTCATGCCAAATAGTAGTTGTTCCACTCTTCAATTCCCATAGGATCACATGTTCTACTTCTTCCCTAGCATTCAACATTTGTCTCCAAACATGAGATCCCTTTTAAACTGCACCACATTGGTATCTCCTTCTTGCAATAATTATTCCACATGAAATTAGACCACAAAGGTTTTGTGGTCCTAAACCTCCACCATAGTTTATCAAACAGTGCCCTCGACACATCATGTAAGGACCTAAAACCTAGGCCCCCTTCCTCTTTAGGAAGGCAAAGATTTTTCCATGAAGTCCAATGTCTACTTCTCCCTTCTTCCTTTGTGCTCCAAAAGAACCTAGCAAGAATCTTATGAAGATGCTCCAGGACATTTTTTGGTGGATGAAGGACTGATAACATGTGGACTGGCATACTTTGCAACACACTAGAAATGAGTGTTGCCTTTCCTCCAAATGACAAAAACTTTCCTTTCAATGAATGAAATTTATCCTTTACTTTCTTGATAAGATCCTCATAATATTCCTTCCTCCTTCTAGTGTAAAAAATAGGACACCCTAGATATGTGAAGGGGAATTTACCTCTTCAAATCGTGTAATAGCTCCAACCGCCTGAAACAATCCACTAGGAATCTTTGAATACATGTAGTATGAACTCTTATCTTTGTTGATCATCTGACCTGATATCTTCTCATATTTCTCTAACACTACCATAATCTTGCTCAAGGATGGAGGATGAACAGAAGCAAAAATTATAGTATCATCAGCATATGCCAAGTGGTTTAAATTATCAGACCACTTAGGCATTCCAAATCCCACAAATGACCGGTCTTCAAATAGCTTATTCAAAGACCTGGAAAGTACCTCAACTGACAGAATGAACAATGCTGGTGATAGGGAATCCCCTTGTAGACTTAAAGAACCCTGAGGACTGCCCATTCACCAATACTGAGTATCAGTTATTTGACACCAAGTTCCACACCATGTTGATGAAGTTCTCAGAAAGTCCCATCTTCCTTAGTACATGCAATAAGTACTTCCATGAAACCCTATCATAGGCCTTAGCCATATCAAGCTTGATTACCACATTGGCTGGATTTCCCCTTAACCTTATGTCAGTGATAATTTCTTGAGTCAATAAGATGTTCTCAAATATACTCCTACCCTTCAGAAATCCGGATTGATTAGGAGATATTAGATAAGGAAAAAAACTTTCCAATCTATCATGTAACACCCTATACAAGACCTTGTTAATGAAGTTTCTCAAGCTAATAGGTCTTAAGTCAGAAAAGGTCTCAACTCTAGGTTTCTTAGGTAGCAACACTAGATTGGTATGAGTGATGGATTTAGGCAGTGCAACTCCTCCATAGAAGTGTAGCACCATGTTGTATATATCAACACCAATAACATCCCATCATGTTTGATAAAACAGGCCAGTGAATCCATCCTGACCACTAGCACTCTCCTCACTAAGCTCAAAAACTGCTGTCCTTACCTCTTCAATTGTTGGCAATCTGCTACCCATTGAAGGTACATTATTGATCAAGGAAAAGTCAGATGCATCACCTTCATTTGTGAACTGTTTTTGATAGAAGTCCACTGCAGCTGTAGCCAATTTCTCCTGGTCTTCAATCCATACCCCACTTCCACTTTTGATCCTCTTCAATTGCAATTTCTTTCTTTTTCCATTGACATGATTGTGAAAGAAACTTGTATTCCTATCTCCTTCAGCAAATAAAGCCATCCCAGTTTTTTGCTTCCAATACTGCTCCTCAATACTCAAGTATTTCTTCAATTCAGATTGAGCCTTTTGAAGCACAATCCTGTTCTCAATTGTAGGCTGTTCTTCAAACAACATCTCTTTCACCCTAACGATGTCCTCCAAAATAGCCAACTGCTTGAAGATATAACCAACTGTTTCCCTACTCCATTTTGACAGTGATGCCTTCACCCTCTTGAGCTTCTGCTTGAATATAAAAAACGAATCCCTTATAAAATCAGCTTCCCAATTCTGCCTCACCACATCCATAAATGTATCATGCATAGTCCAAAAGTTCAAGAACCTGAAAGGTTGGACAAAATTAGTGTTATGATCCCCACATGTCATTAACAATGTTGCATGATCTGATCTAGTTCTGATTAGATGTTCAACTTCAATAGTTGGAAACATGTTCTGAAATGGAAAATTCACAAAGATCCTATCCAATCTTTTGAATATACACGCAACATTGGATCTCCCATTCAACCATATAAATGGACTTCCTTTATATCCTTACTCAAACAAACCACAAGAGTTTACACAAAATGCAAAATCCTCATATTCAGGAGGGTGTACTAGTAGTCCTCCTATTTTCTCATCTTCATGCAATATCACATTGAAATCCCCTCCTACCAACCATGGCAATTTCATATCACTTTCTAAGTAGTACAAGTGATCCCACAATTCCAAACTCTCAATTGCTGAACATTTTGCATAAACAAATGTCATCATCATGTGCTGCCCTAGGTCACCTTTTACTCAGTATCCTCCACTAATTCCGATTCCACCACTGCATCAAAGAACAACCATATTTGCCCATTAATATTTGCATAAGCAGTCTACATATTCAACCTTCTTCTATATCTATCAATGAGTCTCTTTTTTTGAAAAGGCTCCATCAATGCAACTACACAAAAACTATGCTCCCTATTCATGTTGATCACCCTAAGAAAGGCCTGCTATGTATTTATAGACCTTATGTTCCATATTATTATTTTGATCATCATCATTTAGATATAGAAGTTTCCCTCCTGTGCATTATTCTTGATGGTTGTGGCTCTTTATTATGATTCTTCTTTGTTTTATTACCTCCTTAGCACTAGCTGTGGGTGATAAATCTCCTTACCTAGTCACTTGTTTGAACTTTTCTTCCATAGATTCATCATCTCCTTCATCCTCCATTCAAATTTGTCTCATTAAGTCTTCATCAATTGGTGTCACATTGTGTGTTGCTAAATCATGTAAATGCTGTAGAGGAGTCTTCAGTGGAACACTAACTTGCAGCGACATAATTTGATCAGTGCCATACTTTATAGGCACTTCCTCTATTTCCCCAGATGCTCTTGGAACAATTGCCTGCCCATCAACCTTTTCCTTGCTATTCTCCATAGAAGCAACAACATCCTGCATCATTTTGAATTGCTGCTCATAGACACAACTTAGCCCAGGAATTACTGTGGTAGTCTGCTTAGAAATGTCTGTTGTATTGATATCACCACCCTTTCCATTGTCTGTGTTTTGATTTGACCCCACTATATCATCCCTAACCTTAACATTATCATCTCCATCAAGTTTTTTCTCCAATGCATACACCGGAACACCATCTACAATCTCTCCAGGTGCACTAGGGATAGGGTTTACTGTGGCTGTCTCATCAGGTGCACCTGGAGCCGGGCCTAGCGTCGCCAGCCTAACACCTGGTGAGCCTGGCTTTAGGCTTGGTGTCGCCATCCTATCGCCAGGTTGAGTGTTTTCCTTCACCTTGTCTTCTGTTGTCTTTGTCTTGCCTAGCTGATCATCCTCCACCTCTATTACATCACTCCATAAAACCTTTACCTCATTAAGGTCCTCAATCTGCCCAGAATTTGCAAATGTTTGAGATGGAATATCTTGGCATGATTGGTTTGTAGTCACATTGGATTGTCTTAGATCCTCTTTTCTAGTTCCAAACCTTCTACTAACCCAGTCGATTGTGGATTCCTTATTATCCCTTTCATCAGTTCTTTGATAACTAGGAACAATATAATTAGCCTTAGCTAAGTTCCCATTACGCTGATCTTCCAACACTTTCTCAACTGCTTCCTTCTTCACACGCTTAAGTTCATGTTGATTACCTTCTCCAACTAATTTAGTATTAGCATCTTTCCCAACCGTAACCCCAGACGCCTTAGGATTAGGGCTTAACACTTCGATATTGCCTTCCTTTTCCTTCTCCTAGCCCTTCTTGGATTGCTTTTCCCCATGTTCCTTCTTTTTACCATTGCTATGATCCTCACCTTTTCCTTCAGTAATTTGTAGAGTGGTTGATGAACTTCCTCAACCTCTAGTGCATTAAACTTGTTTTTGGTTGCTACATCCTCAAGTTTGGCCTTCCCTTTATCCTTGTCAGCTTCCTTTCCTTGTTTGTTATCAACAATGTGACCCCTATTATCCCGTTGGTATTTGTTCTTCCTTGCTTGCATCCATTCCTTCTTGGCATGATTAGTAGCTGGCTTACCAACCACCTTTCCACTTGCTAGCACCTTTTTTGAATTTGCAGCTGTACCAATTACTTCATTACTCACCATAACTGTCTTCTCCTTGCCTTGATCCTTAACATCTTCATCCAATCTCTTGTGTAATTCAGGATGAATTACCCAACATTTTGCCTCACTATGCCCTTGTTTTTCGCATGGCTTGCAATATTTTTTGCATATAATCATACTTAATCCTAATCCATTTAAACTCTTCTGGCCCAGATTCATCAGCTTCTTCCACAATCTTAATACGATGAAGGAACTTACCTAACAAGTTAACCTTCACCTTAGCACAACTAGGTCTAGTCCCATTTTGGGTTGCTAGGTCTACATGTAGTGGATTACCAACTGCACGTGCTAATGAAAATACACATTCCTTACCAAAGAAATTATGAGGCAATTCTGGAAAGCTAATCCAGGCTATGGCAATGAGAGTATCTTCATCAAGTGTCCACTATGGATTCCAATTTGTACAACGCATCTGCTATATGTCTGACTGAACTTTTAAATAAAAATCTGGCTTTGAAAGAAGATGAACATAGTCCTCCAATAATCACAGCCTAATCAACACATGACTATCTTCAATTAAACTAACTGAACAATTACCTTTAATCTCACATTGAATTGTAATTACTTTACATAATTAATTAATAACATGCTTCCTATACAAAAATTTCCCAAGAATTGCAAGTTGAAGCCCTTGTTGTATGATATATTGCTTTACTTCTTGTTTCTTTCACTTCACAACTAGTTCTCCATGAAGGAACTCAACTGGTTTCAATGGTAACGTAGCTAGGGTTTGCATGGGGGCATTAATGGCAGTATGTTTTAAGATTTTTGCATAATCCATGGGTTGAGGATTGTTGTTTGTGTTTGTAGATGATTGGGCGACAGTGGTGGAAGGTTGGGAGACAACGCAGCCACTGGTGATGGCTGGCCGCCGACCGTTACTGCCATAAGAGGGTTGTCGGTGAGTTTAGGGTTTAGGAGAGAGAAGAGAGCTTAGAGATGCGAATGTTTCTCCTTAGTTTTTCACCCTTCAAATTCAACTTACCCATCATTTGATTATTCTAAGTTCAAATTTCACTCAAACTTAGTTGTAAAAGTAATGCATTTATGGCATCGATCAAGCCACCCGAGATAAAGTCTTGAACGTATCAATGAGCTTGGGGACTTACCCTCGTTTAAACTAAAAAACCTAAGGGTTTACTCTGAGTTCTAGCTAAGGTTAATAAAGTTGCAGCAATGAAAATTTTCACAAGATGAAGGCAGAAAACGTATTTGAACTGGAAATCTACGAAGGCATTCAAAGAGAAGTTTTCTACTATATATTGAAAGGTATGTACAAGAGACCGATCAAGGTCTTACAAAAATAAAAAAGAAGCTATAACTACGGTCGGGGCCGACCTTTCCTTCGGGGGCAGCTTCCCCGGGAATGACTTCTCCTTGAGCAGCTTCTCCGAGAGCAACTTCTTCTTCAGGCCCCTCATTGGATCCGCCTCGGCTTCCATCTTCACCATCATATTCGTCGTCCGAGGAGGGAAGCTATCTGGCTTCGGCTTCGAGCAATCTGGCTCGAGCAATCCCCTCAGAAAGGTAAAAACCTCTAGCATGGACTTCCTCAAGGGTTTCCATGCGGGGCTGACATTTTTCCAAGTCAAAATTCCATTGCTCCCGATCGGAAGCCTCCCTTAGCTGCGTTTGAGCAGCCTCGGCATCGACCCGGTACATGGTGATGGATTATCTGCCATGACCTTTGTTTTCTCAATCTGTGCCTTGGCCTCGGCTAGTCCGGTTTCAAGCTCCTTGATCCACTTAGCCTGGGCCGAGCTTTTCTATTTAAAGCCCCGATGTTGAACCTCAAATGATGATAGTTCGGCCAAGGCAATATTTTTTTTGCAGCCAAGCGGTCCACACTCCCCTTCAACCGATCACAATCGACCTTGACTTAGTCGACCTCTCCTCGAAGCAGCTCGATCCTCTCCACTTTCTGCTCCAGCTGAGATAGTGAAGTATTAGCCTCCACAGTTGGGTTGAGTCCATACTTTATCAAAAGAATGGTTACCTGCTTTTCCAGCTCCGCCTCCTCTTCACGAGCCTTGGCCAGTTCATCTTGAAGGTCCCTCATGACCTCGTCCTTTTGGCCACAAAGTAGCTTCAGGGCATTCCTCTTCTCCGAGACCTTCTGAAGATCAGTCTCGCACTGGCTAAGGTCAGCTCGGAACTTAGTGGAGGACTACACAAGAAATAAAATGTGAGTCATATTTAGAGAAAAGAAGAGTAAAAAAGAGAATTGCAGTAACTGGTACTTACCCGAGAGAGGAGACATTGGGACTCCTCCAGAATAATTGAGGCATCGCTGATGTCAGAGGAATCATCGACCCCAGTAAAGCAATCTGGGAAGGAATCACCTACACTCGAGCCTCCGCCAATATCAGAGGTCTTCAACTGCCTAGCCTACCTTAATGCCTCCTTAGAGAAGGTCGGGAGTGAAGACAATTGACCGACTGTCATGGCCCCGAGCAAGTCGCTCGGGGTGCTCTGATTGATCCTCTGCGTCTCGGAACCGGCCCCATCCGGTGTAGTTGTGGTCGGTCGAGAACTGATCTAGACCTCTGGAGATTCGGGATCCACACCCAAATTCTTTTTCGAAGCCTCCTCAGCACAAGGCTTAGTTGCAGCAGCCGCCACCGACTCAGAGGATTTGGTGACTTTGACCATTTTCCTTGGTCGGACCGTCAGTGCCGAGGCATCTTCCTGTTCCTCCTCTTATTCATCTCTCAGTTTTCGAACTGAGTCCATCGTGAGTGGGATGATTTTTCTCCTCACCCTTCGAGGCTTGGGCGTGGGGTCCTCGGACTGCGAGGCACTTTTCCTCTTCTTGTCCTTTTCCGGCTTCAGAGCCGGGGACTTGGTTTCTCCTCCACCACTTGAGGGCCTTAAAATGGCATCCTTGGTCAAGCCTGCATGAAAGGAAATTAGCAATGAACAAGGTACAAAGTTGTTTCAAAATATGTGAAGAGAGATCCTTACCGTGTTTCTTGGCCTCCCACCTGCTCTTTGCCAAATCTTGCCATGCTCGTTCAGCGTGAGTGGAGGTTGAAGCTAGATTTCGGACCCAATCTTCGAGATCGGGTACCGCTTGAGGCATTCAAGTAACAACTGCATGACAAAAGGGATTATGCGAAGTCAAAAGAGGCACGAAGGATAGAGTAGGAATAATCACTTATGATCGAGGTTCCACTCCTCAGGGAACGACATCTTCTTCTTCGGTATTATGTCATGGTTCCTCACCCTTATGAAGAGGCTCATCCAACCTCGATCCTTATGCTCGTCGATGCTCGAGAATAAGCCCTTTGTCGCCTGGCGTTGAAGCTTAATCAGCCCTCGATAGAGTCGAGGCCGGTACAACCGCATGAGGTGGTTCAGAGTGAACTCCAGCCCCTCGGCCTTGCTGGAGAAGAAGCACATCATGATTACTATGCACCATAGAGAGGGGTGGATTTGTCCAAGGGTGACCCGATACCTTTTGCAGAAGTCGAGGATCACTGGATCGATGGAACCCAATGTGAAGGGGTAAGTGTAAACACTTAAGAACCCCTCCACACGTGTAGTGATGCTCTCCATGGGAGAAGGAATTTGCAGCACGACCTCAGGGCCCCAATTGCAGTCCCTCTTCATGGCTTCGAGATGACTCTCCGTTATCGAACACATGTTCGCATCGGCCTGGTACCGATAAGGGGTTCTCGAACTTGAAGTCGGATTTTAGAGTACACGGGCCGGGAACGTACTCATAGGGGGGTGGTTCTACCAGCATTTTGTCGCCGGCCGGCCCGAAAGAGGAAGATGAAGCCTTTTCCTTCTGCAGTACAGACTTAGAGGTTTTTTCCATTTATGTAAGTGAAGAAGGGCGATGGAAGATGTGAAATTGGTGGTTCCGTTGATATCAACGGTGGTTCATTAGGCGACGATAGAGAGGAGATGAGGAATGCTAAAAGGCTTAGAGATTTGATCAGAGCAAAAGTAAAATTTGATTCAATAGAGGTGGCAGTATTTATAGGCTCGTGGCGATGGTTTGGTGGAGCTGGTGGCCGACCACTAACTGACAGGCATTAATGATTTGGGAAACTGGACCGACGAGATGTTTCTGTCACATCCATCACTTACGTTACGAGGATAACGTCATGATCGAGGTACCAGAGAATCGAGGCTCATATTGTTTCTTGTCGTTCTACTCTAAGAAATGCAGGGACTATCTGTATACAGTTAAAATCAGGAACTACCGATCTTACAGGCATGAGGAACCACTTAAGCTCATAATGGATCTGGCTCGAGCTCGATGTCATAGTATAATGCGTGTAGATCAAAGTGTTCGCTGAAGACCGAGACCAGGCATGACTGACTTCGAGTGAGGCATAATAACAGAATAGCGAGATAGTAGCAGCCAACCGAAAATCTAGTGGAAATCTCGGAACGGATCGAATCAAGAGGTTATTGGCACCAATCATGGGATTTGTTTCCGTTATTAGGGTTGTACCTTATTAGGATTCCTCTACTATGTAAAGAGGGATCCCATTCATTTGTAGACACATCACATTCACTGATAAAAATGCTGCTCTATTTCTTTTACTGCTCATTGTTATTTGCTATTGCTCTTCATTTCTTATTTACCGAACCTCGAGACCATCACGAATCGAGGTTGAGTGCATTGCTGATACGCTGGTTTGATTTATTTTATTGTCCAGTTTATTCATTTAATCCACCGTTTATCAATTAATATTGAATTAAATCACATATCTTTATAACCATACTACAAGTTTAATTGTTACTTGAATTTCGAAGTAAACACACCTAAAAGATATCTACAAGTGATCAATCATAAAAGATGGGATTAGCAACATGGAAAATAACATGTAACAATTCTGCACACTCTTAATGTATATAAGTAATCCTCTTATTTTGGCATTTAATGATCAGATTTATCTTTGGCACAGCAATATTAAAGTCCTACGCCAGTTGAAACGAATTCCAAAGAACATAAGAAAAGGAAAGAATAAAGCAGAATGTGTAGATACCAGAAGGAAGTATGAGACGACTTATAACAATAGTAGGAGACTAAAATTGACAACAGATGTGGCGAACACACTCGCCCCATGAGGTTGAAGGAGTAGAAAATAATAGATTATATTCTGCTGAGGTAACTAACTACATATATCAAATTGGAGTAATTCGCTTTCATCACAGAATTGCTTGGAAAGTTTGGCACTTTTGACTACCCGCCATAAGCAACTGCCACTTAAAGACAACTTCTGCAGAAATGGCGAGCGTGCCGTTTTCCGTGTGTCATCATTGTATTAAATGTGTCATCTCTTGATCAAGAGATGATAGTTAAACACACAGGAATGCAAATGAGTGAAACTAATTCCCCATTTAGTTCTCACAGTCAACGGGCTATTTTCAGATCCCTAACCGAAAATAGGGCTTTTAATATGGATGAAAATAATTATTATGGAATCGGGTTGCACACCGCCGCAGTAGGCCATACTGGCTTTATAATAGTTCTTGGGCAGGATCCGCCCCTTCGGAGTCTAATGTATCAACAGTGAGCGCAGGTACCCGTACAGTGATGAGTGATTGCGTGTGATGAATGAGAGTTTGAGACAGAACGAGTACTCTGAGAGAGTGAGAACTTGGGATTTTCAATGTGATGCATTACATTTTACATGCATATTTGACATGTATGCATAGAGATATAAAATTCCTCATGCTAACTGTACTTGACATATTTTATCAGTGTTGAGCTTAAATTGGCGAGCTTGAAAGCATGCCTAAATTTCTATATTGTGTACTTGCTGAATATGGATGTTCTCTGAGTTATTACTGTCACTATCTTGTTATATCGTTGTAGGCATTATTTTGATTCAGGTTGTATCTTTCTAAGCTCGTCACTTCTTTAAGCCCAAGGTTAGTCCTATTACTTATTGAGTACATTGGGTCGGTTGTACTCATACTACGCTCTACACTTCGTGTGAGGATGTAGGTACATCTGGATGCGGTGGTTTCTAGAGTGGTGATAGTACATGTTCGGAGACCTTAAGGTAGCTGCTATGACCCCCGCAGACCTAAACTCTCCTTCCTTTCATTTTATTTTAATACTTCTCAGACAAATGTACTCGAGTTTTAGACTATGTTGACATTTGTAGCTCATGTACTCGATGATATTAGGATTTTGGGATTTGTTGTAGTTGAGTTGCAGTTGTTTTTATCAGTTATTTATGAGACTTTCCACTGTTAACCTTATTAAACCATGTTTTAACTCTCTTACGTAGTTGTTATGTGATTGTCGGATTGCCTATTAAAGTGTTAGGCGCCATCATGACATGTTGGAATTTTAGGTCATGATAAGTTGGTATAAGAGCACTAGATTAGTTAGGTCTCACGAGTCATGAGCAGGTTTAGTAGAGTCTTGGAGATCGATACTGTAGCTAGAGCAGCACCTGTGGAGCCCCCGGTTGCTCCAACTCAGGTGAAGGTATCAAATGCGGTCGAGCCGGTGGGATCAGCTCAGGCACCAACTATGCCTGTATTCCACGCCTTCAGAAGGCTTTGGCTCAGATATTGGCTGTATGTTTTAGCCTTGTTCATGCGGTTTCAATTATGGACGTACCAGCCACTTCTTAGGAAGGGGGAGGTGCTGAGACTCCTACTGCCCGCACTCTAGAGTAGGTAGTTTAGGGACTCCAGACACCGGGTACTGCCAGCCCAGCAGATTGCAGCTACTCAGGCCCAGGTTGGTCAACCTATGAGTGACAAAGAGAAAAAGAGGCTAGAGCAGTTTGGGAGGCTCAGGCCTCCTAAGTTTAGTGGGGCTGAGTAAGGGGATCCTTAGGATTTCTTAGACAGGTGCCGGTGGATCCTTCGCACGACAGTTATTCTAGAGACTAGTGGAGTCTCATTTAATATTTTCAGCTATCGGAAACAACCTTCAGATGGTGGGAGGCCTATGAGTTGAGCAGGCTAGCCGATGCTACACCACTTACGAGGCATGACTTCTCAGTTCACTTCTTAGATAAGTTTCTTCCATAGACCAGCATAGAGGAGTTGTGTAGGCAGTTTCACCAACTACATAGGAGGGCATGTGAGTGACCCAATATGAGATGAGATTCTTAGAGTTAGCTCATCATGCGATATGGTTGGTTCCCACGAGAGGGACAAGATTAGGCGGTTCATTGATGGACTCAACTATGGACTACACATCATCATGACTCGGAAGATTGTGTCAGGTACGAGGTTTGACGAGGTGGTTGATATTGCTAGACGCCTACGGCAGGTTCGCAGTCATAAGTGTGAGGAGAGGGAGGCCAAGAGACCTCATGGTTCGGGTGGTTTCAGTAGTACCTCATCTGGAGGACAATCCCACCACTACAGGGATCATCCTTAAAGGCCTGCTCAAATGGCTTGTCTGGTTCATCATGGTGCATCAGCTAGCCATGGTTCATACAATGCTTGTCCGAGTCAGTCATTTCTCAGTGCATTTCCAGCTCAGAGTTCATTACGTGCTCTATCAATTCTGGGTTCATCTGTACCAGGTCCTTCTAGTGGTTATTCTGGTTCTTGGGGTCCAATTCTTTCCCCGCCGCCATTGACAGATCAAACTTGCTTCGAGTGTGGAGAGTTTGGACATATATGGAGGTATTGTCCCCATATTTTGGGAGGTCCAATACATCAGAGGGGTCAGATTATGACTTCCGCGCCAGTTACTTTACCACCCGCTCAGCCAGCTCGGGGTGGGGATCAAGCAGTTAGAGGTCACCCTAGAGGGGGAGGTCGATTAGGTGGTGGTCATGCTTGATGCTATTCTTTTCCCACTAGGCTAGAAGCCGTTGTGTCGGACACAGTGATCACACGCATTATTTCTGTGTGCCACAGGGATACTTCCATACTATTTTACCTTAGTTCCACTTATTCATATATATTATCGTATGTTTCTCATTATTTGGATACGCCCAGCGAGCCCTTTGTTACGCCTGTTTATGTATCTATGTCTGTGGGTGATTCTATTATTGTGGACCGTGTATATCAGTTGTGTTTGGTGACTATTAGGGGATTAGAGACGAGAGTTGATCTCTTATTGTTTAGTATGGTTAATTTTGATTTGATTCTGGGCATGGATTGGTTGTTACCATGTCATGCTATTTTAGATTGTCATGCTAAGACCGTGACGTTGGCGATGCTAGGATTTCCTAGGATTGAGTGTAATGGTTCTTTGGACTATGTTCCCAGTAGAGTGATTTCATATTTGGAGGCCCGACGGATGGTTGGGAAGGGATTTTTGGCATATTTGGCTTTGTGATGGATGTTAGTGCCGATATTCCTACCATTGATTTTGTTCTGGTAGTGCGAGAATTTCCGGATGTGTTTCCTACAGACCTGCCGGGCATGCCACCCGACAGGGACATTGATTTTGGTATTGACTTGGTGCCGAGCACTCAGCCCATTTCTATTCCTCCATATTGGTTGGAAGCAACAAAGTTTAATGAATTGAAAAAGCAGCTTATAAAGCTTCTTGATAACGGGTTCATTAGGCCTAGTATGTTCCTTGGGGTGCACCGGTTCTGTTTGTGAAGAAGAAGAATGGTACTATGTGATGTGCATTGATTATAGGTAGTTGAACAAACTTACAATTAAGAACAAGTACCCACTATCACACATTGATGACTTACTTGAATAGCTTAGGGGAGATAAAGTGTTATCCAAGATTGATTTGAGGTCTGGGTATCAACAGTTGAAGATTCAGGATTCTGTTATTTTGAAGACTGCATTCAGGACCCACTATGGTCACTACAAGTTCCTTGTGATGTCTTTCGGGCTGGCTAGTGCCCCATCAGCATTCATGCATCTGATGAACAGTGTATTCCAACCATATGTTTATTCGTTTGCCATAGTATTTATTGATGATATCCTGGTGTACTCATGTATCCATGAGGAACATGCACAACATCTGAGAATTGCATTACAGACGTTTAGGGAGAAGAAGCTTTATGTTAATTCTCCAAATGTGAGTTTTGACTTGATTCTATGGAGTTCTTGGGACACGTGGTGTCCAGTGAGGGTATCAAGGTAGATCAAAAGAAGATTGAAGCAATTCAGAGTTGGCCCAGACCGTTCTCAGCAACTGAGATTCGGAGTTTTCTTGGCTTGGCCGAATATTATCGCTGATTCGTGGAGGGTTTCTCATCCATTGTGGAACCTTTGACTAGGTTAATCCACAAGGGTGACCGATTCAGGTGGTCTAATGAGTGTGAGGAGAGCTTTCAGAAACTCAAGATTGCCTTGACTAGAGCTCCGGTTCTAGTTTTTCACTTGGCATCGGTTTCATATACAGTGTATTGTGATGCTTCTCAGACTGGTATTGGATGTGTCTTGATGCAAGATGGTAGGATGATTTCTTATCCTTTGCGCCAGTTGAAGCCCCATGAGAATAACTACTTCATGATTTGGAGTTGGCAGCCATTGTCCATGCATTGAAGTTTTGGAGGCATTATCTCTATGGCGTGTTTTGTGGCGTATTTACAGGTCATCGGAGTCTACAACACTTGTTCAAGCAAAAGGATTTAAATTTGAGGCAGGGAAGATGGTTGGAGCTATTAAAAGACTATGATATTACCATTTTGTATCATCCCGCGAAGGCTAATGTGGTTGTTGATGCCTTGAATAGAAATATAGTGAGTATGGGTAGCCTTGCATCTATTCCTATTGACGAGAGACTATTTGCATCAGATGTTCAGGCCTTGGTCAATCAGTTCGTGAGGTTAGATGTTTTGGAGCCTAGTCGAGTTCTAGCTTACGTGGTTTCTCGGTCTTCTTTATATGAGCTCACCAGAGAGAATCAATATGATGACCCCCATTTGCTTATCCTTAAGGACACGGTACATCACAATGATGCCAAGGGGATTTCTATTGGAGATGATGGGGTGTTGCGGATGCAGGGTTTGATTTGTGCGCCCAATACAGATGGGTTATGTGAGCTGATTCTTGAGGAGGCCCACAATTTTCGATATTCAATTCATCCGGGTGCGTATCAGGATTTGAGGAAGAACTATCGGTGGAGAAGAATGGAGAAAGATATAGTAGAGTATGTGGCTCGGTGCTTGAACTTTCAGCAGGTGAAGTACGAACATAAGAGGCCGGGCGGTTTGCTTCCGAGGCTTTAGATTCCTGAATGGACTTCATTGTTGGGCTCCCTCGGACTTTTAATAAGTTCGATGCTATTTGAGTGATTCTGGATCGGTTGACTAAGTACGCATATTTCATTCCGGTTGTGACTACCTATTCTTCGGAGCGGTTGGCTGAGATCTATATTCGCGAGATTGTTCGTCTTCACGGTGCACTGGTGTCCATTATTTCTGGTCAAGGCACACACATCATATCGAGTTGAGTACATCATTCCACCCTCGAAAAAACAAACAGTCTGAGTGGACCATTCAGATATTGGAGGATATGCTACGTGCTTGTGTTATGGATTTCGGGGGTTCTTAGGATCAATTTCTGCCACTTGTAGAGTTTTCCTACAACAAAAGCTACCAATCGAGTATTCAAATGGCTTTTTATGAGGCCTTATATGGGAGGCAATGTCGATCTTCAGTTGGGTGGTTTGATCCAGGGGAGGCTAGGTTGTTGGTATTGATTTGGTTCAGGATGCTTTGGAAAAGGTCAAGTTAATTCAGGATTGGCTTCGAACGGCAAAGGCTAGACAGATGAGTTACGTCGATCAGAAGGTTCGTGATGTTGCATATGGCGGGAGAGAAGGCACTTCTTTTCACCCATGACAGGTGTGATGAGGTTCGAGAAAAATCCAAGTTGATTCAGGATCGGTTGTGCATGCTCCTCCTTTTGAGGTGCTTGAGAGGACTGGAAGGGTGGCCTACAAGCTTGCATTGCCACCTAGTCGATCGCGTTTTCATCCAATGTTTCATATTTCCATGCTCCGGAATTATTACAGTGATCCGTCTCATATTTTGGACTTTAGCACGATTTAGTTAGATGGACATTTGACTTATGATATGGAGCCGATGGCCATTTTGGATCGGCAGGTTTGAAAGTTGAGATCAAAGAATATAACTTCAATGAAAGTCTGGTGGAGTGGTCAGCTAGTCGAGTATGCTACTTGGGAGACCGAGCTGGAGATGTAGAGCACCTATTTGAGACTCCAAGTATGATTCTAGGCTCGTTCAAGGACGAACATTTGTTTAAGAGGGAGAGAATATAACGATCTGACTGGTCATTTTGAGTATTGTAGCCCCGTTCCCCTATTTATTGCTTATTCTATGTTCAGTTGTGGTTATGTGACTTGCCGGGGTGGTTGCTTTGGTTTTGAGGATGTTTTGGAATTAATTGGGACACTTAGGCCTCATTTGTCTGAACTTAATGGGGTTCTGAATCTTAATCATTTAGATCTTAGACATTAAGTGCGTTTGTTTTTAAAGTCTGAATCTTAAATATTCAGATCTTAATCATTAAGTGTGTTTGTTTCACAACCACTTAATGGGTCTGAATAGGTCTGTATGATTAAAATCTATAACAGAGACTTAATTTTATTAAGATGCTATCATTCATATTCATTATTAATTGTCTCCACTGTGTACCATTATCAACTACAACCATACCACTATCACCACCACCATACTCAACCACTATCATCCTCAATCACAACTGCCACCATAATCAACTACCACCACCCGCCATCCGCACCACTCCCACCACCATCATTCTCAACCACAAACACTCATCCACCGCAACTACCACAACTAACCACCCCATCACCATCGACAATCATAACCAACACTACCTATCATTATAAACTACCACCACCCGCCACCACCTTACTCAATCACAACTACCACCACCACCCGCTATTTTATTAACTATAACCACTCACCACCACCATCCTCAATCATAATCGCCACCACTACTAATCACCACTAGCTACTAACTTGAACCACCATCATCAACCAAACCTACCACCAACCACCGTCTCTTGTCGGCATTCACAAGCACCACCGTTAACCATCACCACCAGCAACTACTATATTTTAAGAAATTATATATTTTGTTGATAGAATATTAGATTAATTACTATTTCATTTAAATTTTATGTTTATTAATTTTCAAATAAATACAATTTTATACATTTAGATACTGAAAATCAAACAGTCTTAATCATTTAGTATTCAGATCTTAATACATATCTTAATATTAAGATGTGTATTTAGATTTAGATGTTTTAATCTTCATACACATCTTGATATTCAGATGTGTATTCAGATTCAGATGTCTTAATCTTAAAAAAACAAATGAGGCCTTAGTTGAAATGTTGAAAGCTTAAGTTAAAAGTGTTGACTTATGAGTAAACGACTTCGGAATGGAGTTTTGATGGTTTATTTAGCTTCCTATGGCGATTTTGGACTTAGGAGTATGTCCGAATATTGATTTGGAGGTCCGTAGGTCATTTTGGCTTGAATTGGCGGAAGTTGAAAAGTTGAAGGTTTGGAAAGTTGAGAAGTTTGAACGAGAGTTGACTTTGTTGATACTGGGCTTGAATTTTTGTTCCGGAAGTTGGAATAGATCCGTTGTGTCATTTATGACTCGTGTGCAAAATTTGAGGTCTATCAGAGTTGGTTTGGCATGTTTCGGCATTTGGTTTTAGAAGTTGGAAGTTCAATAGTTTATTAGGCTTGGATTGGGGTGCAATTCGTATTTTTGATGTTGTTTGAAGTGATTTGAGGCTTCGACTAAGTTCGTATGATGTTTTAGGAAGTGTTGGTATGTTTGGATGGGGTCCCGAAGACCTCGGGTGAGATTCAAATTATGTGTTGGCCTTATAGGACTACTGATTTGGTGTCTTGTGCAGTCTTCATCACGTTCATGATGAAGAGATGGCATTTGCATAGAGTTGTCAGGGGTAGGAGGATTTAGTTCTTCACATTCACGAATAAGGCCATGCATTCACAAATGTTTAGTGGTTCTTTTCTACGTGATCACGAGAGGGGTTCCGTGTTCGCGTAGGAGAATGAGGTCGGCTTGGGCACCATGCATTTAGCCTTTGTGTTCGCGAGAATGGGGTCGCATTCGTGTAGGTTTTCGTTCAAAGGTCATCATGTTCGCTACTGGGTTTTCGTGTTCACGTAAGAGGAATTTTCAGCGATGAAGTTTTGTGTTTCGCGAACGCGAGGCACTTTTCACGTTCACAAATGAGGCGTTTCTGCAAATATTTAAATACCCCAAATCGTGGGTTAGAGTGTTATTTCATATTTTTACTTGAGGAGCTCGGATAGGGGAGATTTTTGTGAGGGATTTCACTACAAATCAAGAGGTAATCTATTTTTGATCACTTTCGTCCAATAATAGTGAATACTGATTTCTACACATAGATTATGTGATTTTAAGGTGAAAGTTGGGGGATTTTGGGCTAGGGATTGGAGAGTAAGATTTAGGCATTTGAGGGTCAATTGGTGGTTAGAATTGGATGATTTTGGTATGGTTGGACTCGTTATTGAATGTATGTTCAAATTTTGTGAATTTTATTGGGTTCCAAGGCATGGGCCTAGGGTTGACTTTTTGAAATTGGTTAAATAACTTAGCTTTATCGTATGGAATCAATTCGTATAGCTTGTATTAATTATATTAATTTGTTTGTGACTAGATTCTAATCACGTGGAGGCCATTTCACGAGGCAAGAGTTTGTTAGAGCATTGGGTTGCGCAGTTTGAGGTAAATAACATTTCTAAATTTGGTACTGAGGGTATAAATCACTGGAATACGTGTTATATGGTTGGTGTTGGGGTGACACACATGCTAGGTGACGGGCCTGTAGGCGTGCACCGTGGTAATTATGACTCATTTGATTCTGTGGTACTATGAAGTTATCTATTCTTGTTTCTATCTGTGTAATTCCTGCGTGTTAGAGTAATTAAGCTGTGATCCAAGTTAGAAATCATGTTTAGGCTATGTGCTTATTTTCTTGGAACCCACTAAGGTCATTTCTGCTGTTGAGTTATTTGCTTAAGTTGCAATTATGTACTCAGTCATATTTATTAATTTGCATATCATATCTCATTTTTTGAGTTGAGTGGTATGAGATTTGTGAGCCTGTGAGACTTGAGGGATTGATGACTGAGTTGGGGCCTGAGATCCAGATTGTGAGTGATATTAGAGATCGGGCTGCACACCGCAACATGATCTTATTAATTTATTTATTATTATGGGATTCGGATGTACGCCGCAGTAGGCCATATTGGATTTATATTAACGCTTGGGCAGGATCCGCCCCTCCGAAATCTAACATACCAGTAGTGAGTGTAGGTACCCGTACAATGCTATGTGATTGTGTGTGATGAGTGGGAGTTTGAGAAAGACAGATCGAGTACTCTGAGAGTGTAAGTACCTGGGATTTTCACTGTGAAACATTACATTTGACATGCATATTTGACATGTAGGCATAGAGATGGAATATTCCTCATGCTAACTGTACTTGACATATATTATCAATGTTGAGCTTAAATTGTTTAACTTGAAAGCATGCCCAAAGTTCTGTACTGTGTACTAGGTGAATATGGAAGTTCTTTGAGTTATTACTGTCATTATCTTGTTATATTCGTGTTGTCATTATTTTGATTAGGACTTTATCATTTTGAGCTCTTCACCGCTTTTAGCCCAAGGTTAATCCTGTAATTTATTGAGTATATTGTGTCGGTTATACTCACACTACACACTGCACTTCGTGTGCTGATCTAGGTACATCTGGATACGGTGGTTGCTAGAGTGGTGATAGTACCTGTTCGGATACCTCGAGGTAGCTGCTATGACTCCTACATACCTTGACTCTCCTCCTTTCATTTTATTTCAGTACTATTCTATTTTTCTCAGACAATTATACTTAAGTTTTAGACTATGTTGACATTAGTAGCTCATGTACTCGGTGACACCAGGATTTCGGGATTTGTTGTCGTTCAATTGCTTTGTTGTTTTTATCAGTTATTTATGAGACTTTCAACTGTTGAGCTTATTAAACCATGTTTTTAACCGTATGCGTAGTTGTTATATGATTGTCGGATTGCCTAGTAATGTGTTAGGCGCCATCATGACAGGTTGGGATCTTGAGTCGTGAAAAGGGAGATTAAGGACATATATGATGGAGCTAAGACTCAAGTTAGGACAATGGGAAGCGACTCTGAGCATTTTCTGGTTGTTATGGGGTTGCACCAAGGATCTGCGCTCAAAATGTTCTTATTTCCCCTTTGATGATGCACCGACGCACTGTATTCAAAGTGAGGTGCATGGTGCATGGTGCATGTTATTCGCTAATGACATAATTCTGATTGATGATACAGTAGGTAGCGTTAACGAGACGCTAGAGGTTTGGAGACAGGCCCTTGAGTCTAAGGCTTTTAAGTTGAGCAGAACGAAGACAGAATACTAGATTGCAAGTTCACGCCGAGTCGAGGGAAATGATCATGTACGGTGAGTCTTGGTTCACATTTCATCCTCAAGAGAGGTAGGTTCAAGTACCTTAGGTCGGTTATCCAGGGGGATGGAGAGATCGACGAGGATGTCACACACCATATGGAGGTGGGGTGGATGAAATGGAGGTTAGTATCTGGAGTCGTGTGTGACAAGAAAGTGCCACTGATGCGCAAAGGTAAGTTTTATAAAGTGGTAGACTAGCCATGTTGCACGAGGCAGAGTGTTGGCCGGTTAAGAACTCACATATCCAGAAGATAAAAGTAGCAAAAATGAGAATGTTGATGTAGATGTGTGGGAACCTTGGATGGATAAGATTAGGAACGAAGATATTCGGGAGAAGGTGGGTGTGGTTTCTATGGATGACAAGATGCAGGAATCGAGGCTCAGAGTGCGGAGGTGAATCCTAGAAGCCCCGGTAAGGAGGTATGAGCGGTTGGATTTGGGGAGTACGAAAAGAGGTAGAGGGCGGACTAAGAAGTATTGGGGAGAGGCGATAAGGCAGGACATGGTGTGGCTTCATATTTTTGAGGACATGGCTTTTGATAGGAAGATGTAGAGGTCGAGCAGTATGATTGTAGGTTAGGAGTAGTTGAAAAATTTTCTACTTCATACTAGGTGAGTGTAATGAACCGGCCGGTCGTTCCGAGAGTTATAGTCTTGTTTTCCCCATTTCTACTTCTTTAGGTGTTGTTCAACTTTATTATGTTGCATCGGGTTAGTTGGTTCGGGTCTGGAGTGGTTTTGGAGTGGAATAAGACACTTAGTTTCTTATTTAGAAGTTTAAGTTGGAAAAGTCAACCGGATGTTGACTTATGAGTAATCGATCTTGGATTGGGGTTTTATGGCTCGGACAACTTCGTTAGGTGATATTGGACTTAGGAGCATGTTCGAAATGTAATTTGGAGCTCCGTGGTAGAAGTAGGGTTGAAGTGGCGAAATTGGAAATTTGGTGATTTTCGGTCGGTAGTGGAAAACTAGATATCGGGGTCAGAATGGAATCCCGTAAGTTGGAATAGGTTCGTAGAGTCATTTTTGCCGCGTGTGCAAAATTTGGGGTCATTTGGGCATGATTTGATTTGTTTCGACGTCGTTTGCGGAATTGGGAAGTTTATAAGTTCTTAGGCTTGAAATCCAAGGGTAATTTGGTGTTTTTATGTTGTTTTGGGTGATTCGTAGATTTGACTAAGTTTGAATGATGTTACGGGGTATGTTGGTATCTTTGGTTGAGGTCCCGAGGGCCTCGGGGGTGTTTTGGATTGTTAGCAGGTGGATTTGATTGTCGAAAAAGCTGCTGATGTTGCTGGTGTTGGGTTTGTGGTGTAGGAAGTGCGGACCGCACAAAATTGGTTCGGATCGCGGAGGTATTATGCGGATGCGTGGGAGTTTCGTAGGCCACAAAAGAAGAAATGCAGCTGTGGTGGATTTGTGCGGACTGCAGAAGGTGAGGTCTAGGGTCCGCGGCCGCGACAGGAATTACGCGGACCTCGGTGAGGAGTTCGCGACCGCGATGGAATTATGTGGACCGTGGTGAAGGTTCAGAGGGTGAACTATAAATACGGGAATTAGGGCTTTATTTCACCTTTTGGACCTAGGGAGCTCGGTTTGTGGCGATATTTCGAAAGTTTTTCAAGAAATTCATCAGGGTAAGTGATTCTAACTCGGATTTGGTTAATATACATGGATATATTTTTGATTTCATCATTTGATTAGTACCTTAAGGTGGAAAATTGGGGAAACTTCATAAAATGGATTTTTGGAAATTTAATGTCGATTTGACGTCGGATTTTGATAAATTTGATATGGTTGGACTCGTGAGTGAATGGACTTTCTAGTTTTGTAAATTTTATCGAGTTTGGGACGTGGGCTTGGGGCCCGGGGCCCGGATTTGAACCGAATTAGGGATTTTTGGTCTAATTTGATAATTTTCATATTGAATTCATTCCTTTAGCGTATATTGATGACAATATACTGATTTTTGATAGATTCAGAGCGTTTGGAGGCCGAGTCGAGCGGCAAGGGCGTCACGATCCAGATGGCCATATGCGGTACCGAGTGGTTGGGCACATGATAGTAGGAGTACATGGTACATTTTCATGCATTCTGTGCATTGTCACTTACATATATTCCGAGCTTATTACTTTACATTGTTCAGATTTTCATTTACATTACTTCCTGAGCTGAATACCTGAATGGAAATCATGTCTATTTTACTGTACAGTTTGGTTTTCATTGTCTGTTGAGGTTTGATCTGTCACTACCTATTAGTCGATAGTTTGGACTTGTTACTTACTGATTTGTTGTACTCACGTTACCCCCTGCACCTTGTGTGCAGATTCAGGTATCTCAGGCCACGAAAGCGGATGTTGACTACTCCAGTCGCGGATTATCATCGGAGATAGTGAGGTAGCTGCCTGACGATCATAGTCTTGCCTTTCTCCTTCCTTATCCTCCTTTTTGTGTATTGTTTTTGGCTATTCCCAGACAATGTTTTCTTGTTAAATTTCAGAATAGATGTAGTATTGTCTCATGACTTAGTGACACCCGATGTTGGGGTTTTATTTTCTGCATTATGGTTTTGAGTTTACCTTTATTCGAATTTCAGTTTGAAAAGGCTTTTACCTAATTTTTAATGAAAAATCAAATTGTTTGAGAGTGTGTCGGCTTGCCTAGTTCCACGATAGGCGTCATCACGACGAGTTGGTTTTGGGTCGTGAAAGTGAGAGACCTGTCTGATAGGGTTTTGTCTTATACTACTAGTGGTTAATGTTGTGTTCATACTATCCTTCTATCATACATAGTATCAGGACTTATTTACTTGTTATTGTTATTGACTTTTATCTATTTTCTGGTCCTTATGGTGCTGTTATTATTTCTATTTATTTGCCTTCTTGAGCAGATGGTCTTTCAGAAATAGCCTCTCTACTCCCTCAGGATAGGGGTAAGGTCTACGTACTCACTAGCCTCCCCAAACCCCACTTGTGGGATTACACTAGGTTTTTGTTATTGTTTCTATTGAAAATATAATTGAACAAGTTATATTAGTGAGTATCTTTTGACTAAAAAACCTCTCCACTACTTCAATGAGGTTAGTCAAGATAATTAAGGGGTACATGGAGTCGGTTGTACTCATGCTACACTTCTGCACCTAGCGTGCAGATCTTGGAGCCGTGTAGCTGTACAAAAAAGAGCCTTGTATTGAAGACGTATCCCCTCTCTAGGACCAACTACCAATTATTTCTGGTAGTTTAGGATTTATACTTATGTTTATGTAAATTTTGAACAGATGATGTATCTTTTCTCAAAGTGAAATTATAATCTTATTAGTGGTCGCTCATGACTTGTACTACCAATCCTTAGGATGTTGTATAAAATTCATTTATATCATTTGTTGACCACTTTTATTTCATTAGAATTGTCTTGACTGTTATTGGGCTTACCTAGCGGGTTGGGTGCCATCACAACTAGGTAGATTTTGGGTCATGACAAGTTGGTACTAGAGCTCTAGGTTCATAGGTTCTACGAGTCATGGGCAAGTCTCTAGCAGAGTCTTGCAGATCGCTATTATGGCATCCATACCTATCTTCCGGAGGCTATAGGGCATTTAGGAAACTTCCCTTCTTTCTTTTCCTGTCGTGCGACCTTGTTTCATCTTTAATCTTGCATCTCTAATTTCGTCCTAATCAATCTTAAGTGATGTTGAGCACTTGTTATCAGCTATGCACCGATCTCCTGTGATGCCGCAAACATACTATGAGGGCTATGTAAGCTTAATTATCGTTGTGATGTGTTGTATAGTTTTGGAAGCGGATGCGAGGTAGATCTTTTAGATGTTCCTTTGTAGGATGCAACATATTCTTGTATCTAGTTATTGAGTAAGAACTCGTGAGCATTAATTAATTGCCTAGTTGTTGTAATTGTGGTAGTATCATGGGGGATGTTGATTTGAGGCTAGCCGGTGGTATTTGAGGTTGTATGTTTCATATAAGGCTTCTATTCCATGGAATTCATATATTATCATCTCAGGGAACTTGAGGAAGTTGACTTGACTGTCAACAGGATGAGTATGCACTTGGAATAATCTTCAGAGTGTTTTATGAATGGAATCACATGAGTTTATAAAGTATTCAGTAGATTAATAGTGTGAGACCAGGGCATCTACGAAGGAAGGGAGCTTTGGGTTACAAATGATGTGTTCTATGTCTTCGATTCAAGTGGGAGGTTTGACATTCACAATCAGATTGCTTGATCATACGTTATATTACTTCTTAGACTATTATCTACTTGCGGATTGCTATGATTTGAGGAAGGTTTCATCAAGACGATTTAGAGCAAGGTGAATGACATTCGAGAAGGTTCCAACATGTTCAAGACTCATATGTAGTATTTTCAGAAGTTTTGGATTTGAGTATGGTTAGGAATTGGGGCTTGCTTTGGATGGTGCCGATACTTGTAGTACTCCGTATCATTAGTGATTATACCCGTCGGTAATAGAATAGTGAAAGAAACAACTTCAGGTTCGTTAAAGGGTTATTTATGCAGGCATTTTCATGTTGAAGTACTCTCGCTCTTAGTAGTCCGCGTGACTTGGTTAAGTTAGCGGGAAATTAGTTTTGATGATTTGCTTATATACAAATGGGTTTCGAAGACTTTGATGGTTTGGCCACGACTTGCAGTTGATGTACTCTACATGCATCGGGAGTTGGTTACATTTTGTGATTTTGTTCTACGGGATTGAGTACCGAAAGTTTTTTGATTGATGTGATGTCTATCCTATTTGTGATTCAGAGTTGAGAATGAGATCCTCATTGTTGATACCCAATTTTTCCCTCACATTTTTCAAATAGTATATATACTTTCAAATATCATTTTTCATTCATTATTTAATTTACAAAATTTATGCAAGCATTTTTCATAATTTTTAGAGCTTTAAAATTAATTTTCTTGTATTTAAAATACTTGAATATTTACTAATTATTCCCTTAAATTGTCTGCAATAACTTAATCATCCCAATTTATTATTTTGAAACCCACATACATGTTTTATTAACATTTTACATTGTTTCATATAACTATATCTATTTTTTTTAGTTATTTAATTCTGCAATAATAGCCTATATTTTATATTTGATTGCATTTCTCATTTTATTCAAGGTCAAAATAAGTTTTTACATTTTTATTATCTTATATTATTGTTTTAAAGTAATAAGTTTCATAAATAGCATTTTTATATTTTATTTAAGTATTTTATTAAACTATTTTCCCTTAATTCCTTATATTTAAAATCTGGCCCAAAAACAAGGCCAATTTTTGGGACCAAAAGCTGGCCCAATACCTTCACACCCCAAACCACATCACTTCTACCCAACCCGGTCGGAACCCTTCAAATAACCCGCCCCACTCTCCCTTTTATCTTGGCCTTTGATCTCAAATGATCAACGACCCATAATAAACCAACACATCTCCTTATATCTCCATAACTCAAACCCTATACCTCATTTGTCATTTTGCCTTCAAACACTCCCTTTATCTCCCAAACCTAAACCCTAGCCGACCATGGAGATCTTTGCATATTCTTTCCTTATACGTGTTCATACGCAGATTTACTTGCCTTTTCTTGTTACCATTACTCGTTTTATGGTAACTTTCATTACCATTTCACTTATGGCAAGCCAGATATGGCTTTGATTCTTGATTCTGGGTGCGATTGCGGTTCTATACACCTAGAAAGAGAAAATTTCTCTTGTATATGGTATATCTCCAATTATTCTGTCGTGATTGAGGCTTGTGAACAACTTGCCCTAAATCCGACTCCAACTAAGGTTTGCTTGACTTCTCCTAAATTGATTCTGAATTAATTTTGCATGTTATTCTTTCCCTTTTTATGATTGATTGAATGTTTTTCCTTGTTTGTGTGTTTAATTTTGCTACTATATAAACCCCCGCCCAGTTTTCTCTTTGGAGAGAACTAGAATCGGTTAACAACTACTACTATTCTCTCACTTTCACTTTATATATTATTTTTGCTCTCTCTTGTTTATGGCCGATTGAAAGCCAAGGCCACTGAAATTCTACAATTTGACCTCTCTCAGTGCGAGCACTGCCTGGGGTTTATCTGAAGCTCTTGGGAACTCTGACTTACTGAGAATTTTGGGGTTTCTGCTACTTTGTCCGTGTTACTGAAAAGCAATTTGTTGGCTCTTAATCTCTACCTTATTATCTCATTAATTCTGTAAACTGGTGAGTAATGAGACTTGCGATTTTATTCTCTTTTGTTTGTATTCATATTGGTCAGACCTTTGTGAATCAATATTATGTTGCTTGTCTTTGTTCATATTCATGTTTGTTCTCATTATCCTATACTTCTGTGTTTTTTTAGTATCTGAACCTACTGGAATTTTGAGTTCCGATGCATGCCTGTTATGTGTGCACAATTTGATTAATTTCTAGTTACTTTCAGCCTGCTCTGTTATTCTTATCACTTGTTTCTTTTTAAAAGCCTTTTCTCATGCCTTGCCTTGGATTCCTGCATTCTTAAGGAGGTTACCTCCTGCACAGAAGTTTCTTGAATGAATTTCTTTCTAATGAATCCTTCATGTATGTTCTGCTGTTATCCTGCTCACATGAGCCTCATATGCCCATTACTATTTCAATGTTGCTGATTTGGTATTTGGTCAATCCTGCATTCTTTAGTGTTGCCTAGGTTTCTAGTTAAACCCCAGTAAGCTTGGGTTTTATCATTATGCATAATCACTGGCCTAAGTTCTAAAGTCTGTCTATCTTTGACCTCAAGATTGACATATCTTCCTGATACGATGACTTTGGACTTAGAAATCTTTGTGATTAGGATTCTTATCAACTAGTATAAACCATGCCTACCTGTATGCTCACTTACCATTCTCTGACTGTGACCTTCATGCCTTAATTTCCTAGTTATGAATCTCTTTTAGGTTATTTCATATTTTGCTATAAACTTGTTGCCCTGCAAAATAAGTATGTGTATGTGGTTACCATGTCAACCTAAGTGATATGCTTCTATAACTCTACTAGTGTTTCACATGCTATATGAACTTATGTTGTTAGTTTTTCATGTCACGTGGAGACTAAGTTTCTAGTGGTTCTCTTGGTTTCATGTTTAATCCCCTTGTTTGACCAACTCTGTCACGCTATCTTCTAAAATGCAAACATAAACCTGCCTTATGTGTGTTCCTGCCAACATGTCACATGAATTTGTCTACACATTTTGGTGGTGTAACGACCCGATCGGTCATTCCGAGAGTTTAGCCTCGTTTCCCAATTTCCCATATTTTGCTTTATTATGTGTTGTTCAGCTCTTTTATGTTGTGTTGGGATGGTTGGCTTGGGTTCGGAGTGATTGTGGAGAGAAATAAGACACTTACTCTCTTAAGTTGGCTCTATAGTTAGAAAAGTCAACCGGAAGTTGATTTATAGGTAAATGACATCAGAATGTGGTTTTTATTGCTCGGATAACTTCATTAGGTGATTTGGGACTTAGGAGTGTGTTCGAAATGTTTTTCGGAGGTACGAAGTAGAATTAGGCTTGATTAGGCGAAGTTGAGTTTTTGGCACTTTCCGGTCGACAGAGGAAAATTAGCTATCGGGGTTGGAATGGAATTCCGAAAGTTGGGACAGGTTCGTAGTGTCATTTTGGATGTGTGTGCAAAATTTTCAGGTCATTCAGACATGTTTTTGTTGGTTTCGGCATCGTTGGCGAATTTTGGAAGTTTAGAAATCCTTAGGCTTGAATCATGGATTAAATTGGTGTTTTGATGATATTTTGAGTGTTCCGAGAGTTCGACTAAGTTCAGGTGATGTTATATAAGGTATATGTATTTTTGGTTGGGGCCTCGAGGGGCTCGGGATGATTTCAGATGGCCGTCGGAGAGTTTGAAAGTTGAAAATTCTACTGGTGTGTTGCTGTTATGGTGTTTCGCACCTGCGGAAGGGTGGTCGCAGGTGCGGCCATGACAGGTGCGCTTTGGTCATCGCAGGTGCGGAGGTTGGCTGGCTGGGGGTTGCATCGCAGGTGCAGAAGGTAAGTCGCACCTGCGAGACCGCAGGTACGGAAGAAGGGCTTTAAGTGCAGCCCGCAGATGGGGACCTTTCATCGCTGGTGCAAGGGCCGCATATGCGGAAATTGGACCGCAGATGCAGAATCCCTGGGCAGAAAGTATAAATATTTACCTTCGCAAATTTTGGCTTATTTCATCCAAGTTTTCATACGGGTTGAGACTTTTATGAGTGATTTGAAGAGGAAAATCAAGGGAACTTCGTGGAGGTAAGGTTTTTGGACCTAAAACTCGTTTCTATGGTGTTATTTGACTAATTAGAGGTGAAATTCATGGAAATTAGTGCCTAAAATTGGGGGTTTAGGGCTTGGGAATTTGAGACTTAAAATTAAGGAATTGAGGGGTCATTTGTGGTTGGATTTAGATGTATTTTATATGTATAGACTCGGGGGAGGATGAGGATTCTTGTGATGTGATTTTTATAGAATTCCGAGACGTGGGCCCGGGGGTTGGGTTTGGCCAATTTCGGGAATTTTGGTTAAATTTGATAATATTCGAGTGGGCTTTGTTCCTTAAGCTTATATTGATGATATTAATCTGGTTTTGGTTAGACTCGGAGCAATTGGAGGCCGAGTGAAGAGGCAAAGGCATCGCGAATTAGTAGTTTGGCCAGTTTGAGGTAAGTAATGACTTTATCTTGTCTTGAGGGTATGAAACCCCAGACTTCGCATTGTATCACCATTTTGGAGTGACACACATGCTAGATGTCGAGTGTGTGGCGTGCACTGTTGGGGGATTGTGACTTGGTCCGCCCCGTAGCAATTATTAAGTTGCGTATTTGAGTCTAAATCATATGATATTTCATGTTTTAAAGATTATTACTATGTTTTGGGCGGAATGCCGTATTTGGGCCTCGTGCCATGTGTTTGGACCCCTTGGGGGATTTTACTGCTATTCCTTACTGTGTTGACTTATGATTTACACTTGGTCATATTATGTATAACTAATTTCGAAACTCAGTCTTATTACACTATTTTGAGATATAAAATGATATTTTGGGTCGAGTACCCCATTTTACTGATAGCCTGAGTGGCTTTTTGAGAGGTTTCTGACTGAGTGAGGTGGAGGGCCTATGTTGTGAGGATATTATGAGATCGGGCTGCGCACCGCAACATGTTATTCTGTTTATGATGACTGAGTGAGCGGAGGGCCTGATTTGTGAGGATATGATATGGGATCGGGCTGGATCGGGCTGCACGCCGCAGTGTGTTATTGATAGGCATAGTGCCAAAGTGATTGATGCCATGATTTGTCCTGTTATAGCGCTTGGGCTGTAGTAGCCCCTCCAGAGTCTGTACACCCCTAGTGAGAGCAGGTACCTACTGAGTGCGAGTGCCGAGTGCCGAGTGCCGAGTGATGAGTGATTGGGAGGCATGAGTGGCGGTGAGGTTGCCCGAGGGGCTGATTACGAGTGATTGTGAGGCATGCTGAGGGACTGATTCTGAGTGATGTTATGCCCGAGGGGCTGTTTATTATTCACGTTTCAGGTGCTATTTATGAACTCTATCATTCTTATACTGAATTATTTTGATTTCAATGGAAATTGTGGAAAGGTACATTTTCAAATGATTTTCACTGAAATCGACTTTAAACGTCATGATTTGACATATCTACGAATTTTGAAAGAAGGACTGTACTTGTTGTCGATTTATGATGTATTGTTATGTGCTTCGTATTTCTCAGACCTTATTTACTTTTATTACTTACTGAGTTGGCGTACTCACATTTCTCCCTGCACCTTGTGTGCAGATTCAGATGCTAGGGCTAACTGAGAGTTGATTTACTGTAATAGAGATTCACGGAGATTTGCGAGGTAGCTGCACGCGTTCACAACCTTTCCCTTCTCCTTCTTACTATTATAGTGCTTATTTTCCAGACTTGTATTGTCTTTGGATGCTCATGACCAGTGACTCCGAGATCTTGGGTTGTATCTATTATTCGACATATCTTAGTCTGTTTAAAAATGCTTAAAAAATGGAAATTAGTATGAAATGTCGGAAATTTGTGTACTATTTGGAAATCCTTTATGTTATTCTCAAATAATTGGCTAGCTTAGTATCACGATAGGCGCCATCACGACCAGTTTAGAATTGTGTTCGTGACAAGTTGGTATCAGAGCCTAGGTTACATAGGACACAACGGTTATGAACAGGTTTAGTAGAGTCTTACGGATCGTTATGGAGACGTCTGTACTTATCTTCGAGAGGCTGCAGAACCCTTAGGAAAAATCTCACATCCTTGAATTCTTGTCGTGCGAATCTATCTATTCAGCTAAAAGCGTAACTCTTTAAATTCCTCTCAAGTATTCGAATGCGCACGTGAGCACTCTGTATTAGTAAAAAAGAGTTTCACACGTAAGCCACCTTTTGTCAACTCAGCTAGTCACGTGGACACAGGAAAACACGACAGCTGGATGTGATCCTTTGAAGAGGTACGGTACAAAGAGGCACGGTTCAGTAAACCCTCGAGCTTATTAGCCACAGGAAACTCAACTTGATCAAAACAGGAAAGAGGCACGGTTAGCATGAATCTAGACAAAGCTACGGGTAGATTCAAAGACCCACAATTGGTTATTCGAACGTTATGTAACCGTACCCCAATTACCGTTATCCTTTGTAACGCCTCATTTATGTCATAATTAGTCATTAATGAGCAACCATAGCAAGAGTTGTACGTTATAAGAATCTCCTATATAAGGGAGGGGAATACAGTTTGTAAAGGCATCTGATTCTCGAATATAACTAACTACGATTCTCTATATTTCTGCAATATTTTCTGTTATTCATTTTTATCCATTTCCTTGATTATCAATAACCCATATTCATCTTAAAAATAAGCTTTAGTCAAAGGTCTAATTCTTTGGTTAAACAAATTGGTTCCGTTACCGGGAATCTGATAATCTTTGTTTGCTTTTCAAGTGATATCCTCTGAACCATGTCAAACTCCAACGACAACAACCAGCAAAGGAGTGGAACCCCAGTTCCATCGCTTTCAGGAACCCCACGTGGTTAAAGGGAACAATCCCCAGAAAGATCCAATAACAACAATGGTGATAATGATCAAACTGTGGAACAAGATCGTGTAAAGCAAATGTTTGCAGAGTACGTGAGCCAAGCTTTTCAAGAATTTGCGAGAGGATTACCAGCAGCGTCACCTACACCCCGACGCCACCCCCCAATAACACCGTCACCATGGAAAATCCTCAATCTGGGTTGGAAAACTCAGGAAGAGGAGATACTCCTAATGAATCTCTCGAAACGAGACCAGGTATATCTAATAACTCAGAATTACAAAATTTACTACTAACCATGCAGAAACAGATGAAGGAGCAGAACGATCACATCGGACAAATTCCTGGAGTACCACCTATCATCAAAGGCATTGATGTTGATATATTCTCAACAACCTTGGAAGCCAAGTGCGGAACCCTTGCCTATACCCAAGAATTTTAAAATGCCTGACGTTCCCAAATATGATGGAACAACTAACCCACATGACCATGTGACTGCTTTCACTACTGGAGTAAAAGGCAACGACTTAACAAAACAAGAGATTGAATCAATCCTTGTCAAAAAAATTTGGGGAAACATTTACTAAAGGGGCCCTAACCTGGTATTCTCTTCTCCCTGAAAATTCTATTGACTCTTTTGCTGAGCTTGCAGATTCGTTTATAAAAGCACACTCCGGTGCACAAAAAGTTGAGAAGAGAATGGAAGATATATTCAAAATAAAACAAGGAGACACGGAACTAAGGAAAGTCAATAGCTTAAGGAAAGTCAGGTAAAAACACGGACCTAAATGAAAAAAGCTCAGAATCCACGAGACGACTTAAGGAAAGTCTAAGAGAATTCCCCGCTACAACATGGAATGATGTGTATAACAGGTATAGTACTAAACTCAGAATAGAAGAAGATATCATTGCTCGTTCGAGAGATGAAGATCACTCCAGATCTAGACGTCCTGAATCAGATAGATGATCAGGTAAAAACAGGTACAATCCTTACTTAGGACCCTCGGGACGCAATATCCGCCCCACGTTCATAAACACTAGGTCGGACTATAGACCACAAGGAAGAGACATAGTCTCATCCTTGTCTAGATCCAGAAAAGATCGAGATGAACGACCTAGAGGTAGTACTCAAATTGGGGATCATACCTTTAATGTAAGTACTACTGAACTTGTCTCAATATTGAGGAACATGGGAGACAAGGTTAAGTGGCCCAAAGAGATGCGGTCAAAACCAAGTAGAAGGAACCCATATCACTGGTGTGAATTCCACAATGATCATGGGCACAAAATTGCAGATTGCAGGTTTTTACAAGGTGAAGTAGAAAATTTATTGAAACAGGGCTATTTAACAGAATTGTTTAGTGATAAAGGTAAACAAGCATATATGAGGAACATGCAGGAGCCCCCAAAGCCTCCTTCTCCAAAANATAATTACACATGGAAACGGGCTCGTGAAAATATTGAAGAAGAAGACATAACCTATATACTTATATCTGGTAATACCTTTACTTATTCATGACACTAACGTAAAAAGAGTGTTTATTGATCCAGGCAGTTCAGTCAACATCATTTTGCTAAGAGTCGTGGAGGAAATGCTACTGGGGAATCAAGTAATCCCAAGGGCACGAGCCATATCAGGGTTTGATAACTCTACGGTTATAACAAAAGGAGAAATTGAGCTTAGCACTTATGCTGAGGGGGTGATCAAAAGTACCAGGTTCCAAGTCATCGATACTGACATGGCTTATAACGTGATCGTGGGAAGACCATGGATCCACGACATGAAAGAGATACCCTCCATGTTGCATCAGGTAATTAAATTCCCCTCTGAATAGGGGATTCAACAAATCAAAGGCGATCAACAGACCGCAAGAAATATAAACTCTGTGGTACACTACAACAAGAAAATAGAGGAGGAATAATTACGAGATAAGGGAATCTCCTAAGAAGGTAACACCGCTCAAACATGCATGGAAGAAATTACTACCCAACTAGGTACAGAAGGTATTATTGCTGAAATATGTATGAAAGAAACTACTTACGAGAAGGAGAATCAAGTTACCACGGAAGGTGTACTATACCACACAAATGCAGATTCCAGACCGGACGTCATTCATGAACCGGAGGAAGATGAGAACATCAAAACAACTACGGAGGAGCTCGAAGCTGTTCCATTATCTGAACAAAAGCCTGAGCAGAAAGTGTATATAGGCACGAGGCTAGGCCCCGCTCGAAGAGGTAAGTTAATTGATTATTTAAAGGCTAACGCAGACTGCTTTGCGTGGTTCCACTCAGATATGACAGGCATCCCACCAGAAATGATGACTCATAAACTAAATGAAGATCTATCCTTCGTACCTGTTAAGCAGAAGAAAAGAAAGCAAGGACCATTCAAGAACCAAGTGATCGACGAAGAGGTACAGAAACTCTTGAAGATTGGTTCGATACGAGAGGTAACGTACCCTAACTGGTTAGCAAACACCGTGGTAGTACCTAAAAAGAATGGCAAGTGGAGAGTATGCGTAGATTATACTGACTTAAATAAAGCATGCCCCAAAGATTCATTCCCATTGCCGCATATAGATCAAATGATTGATGCCACAACAGGTCATGAATTATTGATCTTCTTAGATGCATATTCTGGTTAAAATAAGATTAGGATGAATCCCTCAGATGAGGAAAAAACTTCCTTCATTACAAACAGGGGGACTTACTGTTATAAAGTTATGCCTTTTGGCTTAAAAAACGCTGGAGCCACCTATCAAAGGTTAGTGACTAAAATATTCCAAGAACATCTTGGAAGGACGATGCAAGTCTATATTGATGATATGTTGGTAAAATCAACACAAGCACAAGACCATTTCCAGCATCTCCCTACTGCTTTTGATATATTACACAGGTATAATATGAAGCTAAATCCAGAGAAATGCGCTTTTGGAGTGCAATCAGGTAAATTTTTGGGTTTCCTTGTATCGAACTGAGGAATAGAGGTAAATCCTGCTCAAATTAAAGCTATAGAGGAAATACCTGATATTTGAACAAATAAAAAGGAAGTTCAAAGACTAACAGGGAGAATACCAGCTTTGGGTAGGTTTATTTCTAAATCTTCCGCAGGTATAATATGAAGCTAAATCCAGAGAAATGCGCTTTTGGAGTGCAATCAGGTAAATTTTTGGGTTTCCTTGTATCGAACTGAGGAATAGAGGTAAATCCTGCTCAAATTAAAGCTATAGAGGAAATACCTGATATTTTAACAAATAAAAAGGAAGTTCAAAGACTGACAGGGAGAATAGCAGCTTTGGGTAGGTTTATTTCTAAATCTTCCGAAAAAAGTTTTAAATTCTTCTCAGTTCTCAAAAAGCAGAATCAGTTCGAATGGACTGAAGAATGTCAGCAAGCCCTCAAGAATCTGAAGATTTATCTATCGAAACCACCACTACTTTCAAAGACAAAAGAAGGGGAGAGATTGTACATCTACCTGGCTGTCTCAGAAATTGCTTTAAGTGCAGTGTTGGTAAGAGAAGAAAAAGGTAAACAATCACCTATCTATTATGTAAGTAAAACTTTGCTAGATGCTGAGACTAGATATCCACATCTGGAAAAGTTAGCCTTAGCTTTAATAATGGCATCTAGAAAATTACGACCATATTTTCAATGCCACCCAATCACCGTTGTGACCTCATATCCTTTAAGAAATATTCTGCATAAACATGAATTGTCAGGAAGATTACCCAAGTGGGCCATAGAATTAAGTGAGCAAGAAATAATCTATCAACCTAGGACTGCAATTAAGTCTCAAATACTAGCTGATTTTGTTGCTGACTTTAGTAATAGCATTGTACTTGAAGTAGAAAAAGAGTTACAACTCTTTAACGGTACTAATCCAGGCCTATGGACCTTGTTCATCGATGTTTCTTCAAATATAAAAGGAGCCGGCTTAGGCATAGTCTTAATATCACCCATGGGTGAAAAGACACGGCAAGCTATCAAGTGTTATCCTATAATTAACAATGAATCAGAGTACAAAGCTATTATTGCAGGGCTTGAACTCGCATGAGATCTCTCAATCGAGCAAATTGTGATCAACAGGGACTCCCAACTGGTAGTAAATCAAATACAGGGGACTTAGATCGCTCGAGAGACTAGAATGCAACAGTATCTCGAAAAAGCACGAGAGCTCGTGAGACAATTCAAAACATGGACGGAAATGAAAATACCTAGAGAGGATAATGTAGAAGCAGATGCACTAGCTAACCTCGTAGCAGTCACAGAAGTAACGAACAAAGACAATACAATTGTCGTTCAACTATTTCATTCAATAATAGACCAGGACAGGAATGAGGTAACTTTCAACAACCTAACCTGGGACTGGAGAAATGAAAGTCCTAATTTTTTACAGAATGGCACCGTACCTGAAGACAGGAAAGTAGCTCAAGCACTTCTCCGCAAAGCTGCACGGTACTGCCTTATTCGCAACTCACTTTATCGAAAGATGTTTGGAGGACCCCTAGATAAATGCCTCGGACCTAACCAAACGGAATTTGTGATGAAAGAGGTCCACAAAGGACACTGCGAAATCACTCAGGGGCGAGATCCTTAGTGAAAACACTAATCAGAGCTGGATACTATTGGCCTAAGATGGAAGAAGAAGAAGAGAACTTCGTATCCAAATGTGATAGATGCCAAAGGTTTGCCAATAACATGCATCGACCAGCAATATATTACATCCAATAATATCTCCATGGCCCTTCATGAAATGGGGTATGGACATAGTGGAACCTCTTCCCACAACTAAAAGACAGGTACCGCTTTTACTCGTGCTAACCGACTATTTTACAAAATGGGTAGAGGCAGAAGCGTTCAAACAAGTGCGAGAAAAGGAAGTTATAAGATTCTTATGGCGAAACATAATATGCCGCTTTGGAATACCAAAGGAAATCGTGTGTGGTAATGGCCCACAATTCATAGGCTCGCAAATCACAGAATTCTTTGAAAGTTGTAAAATCAAGCGGATCACTTCAACGCCGTACCACCCCATGGCTAATGGTCAAGCTGAGTCAACGAATAAGGTCATCATCAACAATCTAAAGAAACGGCTGGATAAAGCCAAAGGAAATTGGCCTGATGAGTTACCAGCGGTACTATGGGCATACAGAACAACTTCAAAAATAGCCACGGGAGAAACTCAGTTTGCACTTGTTTATGGCTCAGAAGCCTTAATACCTGTGGAGATTGGCAAACCAAGCGTAAGGTTCTAAACAACCATGGAAGGTGAAAACGACGATGAATTAAGGACCAACCTGGACCTGCTTGAAACACGGAGAGAAGCAGTATTGATACGGATGGCAGCTCAAAAACAAATCATAGAGCGCTATTACAACCGTAAAGCTCATATCAGGTACTTCAAGATTGGGTACTTTATCCTAAAAAAAGTCTTCCAATCAACGAAAGAAGCAGGTGCAGGAAAGCTAAATCCAAACTGGGAAGGACCTTACAAAATCCGAGGCATAGCTGGGAAAGGCGCCTATGTGTTGGAAGCTATGGACGGCAGAGTTCTACCTACAAGCTGGAACACCATCCACCTAAAGAAGTATTACTTCTAAAGGAAAAGAATACCCCCCGTCAGGTATAACACGTTCGATTTTTTTTGAACATTCAAAAATTTTACTAACTTTTTTAGATGATAGGCATAAAGCTGACCCATCCCCAGACGATGATATTAGACCTGCAAAGACGCGAGGAAATAACACAATTCCCAGTCTAAGGTTACACTTTTTGATGGACGTTTTAAAAGGGTTAAATAGTCATCATCTAAAAAACTATATACCTTCGATTCTGGAATGTTTTTCCTTTTCAGGAAAAGGACCACAAGGAAGAAATAATCAAGTGCTCGAGATTTCATTCTTCAAAGCTCAAACACTTGGGGGACTATACAGTATGAAAGGTTAAGACGAAGCAAAGAAGACTATCAGAAAGTCAGAAGCTCGAGCCTGAAGACCCATCTACCTAACGAGACAAGTGACAGGAGCAGAATCGAAAGAAATCAAAAGAGCCATCCAAATACAGCCTAATGCAAAAATCAAAAACCTTAGAACATATTCAGGTTAAAAGGCAAAATATTAGTCACGAGAAGGAAATTTACATCTTTATACTTATTCAAAACTGTTGTAACAAAACAGTTAGGGGTAAAATATCATCATCAATGTACTCATTCAAAAAAACTTTTCTCAAATTAAACAGTTATGGATGAAAGATCTAAATCCTTGTATTTGTTCAAGAAACTGTTATCAAATAAAAATAGTTATGAATAAGAAAACATTTCCCTCGTACTTATTAGAAAACTGTTTCCAAAATAGTTGCGGGTAAAAACTCCAATCTTTATAAAAACTGTTACTAGTAAAAAACAGCTGTTTCCTTGTATTAAAATCGAAAAACTGTTACCTATGAAAAAACAGTTACGAAATACAAGAGTATATCAAATTTGTTAAACAAAAACAGTTGCAAACATGAGTTTTAGACGATAACCAAACACATGTAAAATGTCATGGAATTTCAAACAAAAAACGTTCCTTGGAAACATTCTTAAACATGTGTAAAATTTCTATCACTCTATTGCATTATCATGAAATTGAGACGTCTTCTTCATGCCAATTATAAAAGGCCCTCTTCCATAAACTATGCCTATTACAAAAAGGCACACATGTAATATGACACCGTGCCTATTACAAAAAAGGTATGAGTAGTCTAAAGCATTCCACATGCAAAATTCGAAGGTAAAACTAAAACCTCGAAAAATGAAGCATGCAAAAGAGTTAAAGAGTAAAACAGAAACTCAACAAAAGTCGAACTAACATTTATATATTAAAACAACTAAAACTAAGTAATAAATTATACTTAGCCATATAATTTTTTTTTATACATTGTGGTGCCCCTAAGTTGTCATTTGGGGACTTTAAGGAAATTTAAATTTATTCCCGATGGGACTGGGGGCAACCACCAATTGATACAAAGAAAAAAAAAGAGGGATGAACCAGCTAAATTTCTTCAAGAGAGGGGTTGACTTCATTGGCAGAAGGAACGTGAGCAATTGGGGATGAAGAGGCATGATGGGCTGGAATCTCACCATCAGGTGAAGAGAGGTTCTGACCTTGTTGAGCGTTCTCCATGACTTCCTTAGTTTTAGCTATTTCAGCACTAAGGTCAAAACCCTCTTGACTCATTTCCATCAATGTGACAAGGGGAGAATTCATGTACCCCCAGTTCACATCGACAACAACCACCTCTTCCAGATCTTCATAATCTTTCGCCCATACTTGAAGCTCAGCTCTCAATCCATCCTTCTCCGCTTCCACAACTTCATGGGCGGCCCTTAATGGTATAATCGACTCCTCTAAAGTTTGAGCTTTGTCTAAAGCCTTACGAAGGTCTTCTTGAGTACGAGTGAGTGATTGCACGAGCTCTCCTGAGTATTCCTCCTTCTTCCCCAACAAGTTTTTAAGTCTCTAATCTCCTCTGAGGCACGGGACAGCTGCTCCGCGAACGAAGACTCCAGAACACTCTTATCTTTATCAGCCTGACTGCAAGAAGCCTTCTTTACTGCCAGTTCTGCTGCCATGAGTCTCATCTGCCGCTTCAATGTACTCCTTTCCTCTTCTAAAGCATCCATGCCAATCCTTTGGCTATCATACTGTGCTTTCCAATTATCAACTTTGGCCTGCAACTCTTTTGCCTCTTGGTCCGTATTTGAAATCCTCTTCATAAGCTCCATGCCTATAAGGATAATCTAGAAAAAATAAACCAGTCAAATATAGTAAATTGCATATAAGAAAATGAAAGAGGATAACCTACATCATACCTTCAAAGAAGTATGCATGACCTCATTGGCCCATGTAAGAGCACTCTGGTTGGCTAGCTTTGCTTTCTCAGAGGGACCTATCAAACCTTGAGCCACACTTCGGGCTCACCCATTTTCTTGAAAAGATTCCCCTCAGCTGGAGCCTCTATTACCACCTATCGCATCTCTCTACTGGAAGACCCTACTTCCCTAACAGAAGGCATGGAAGCAGGCAGAGATGAAACAACAACAGGCACGGAAGGTTGAGGAGTTGGAGAAGCCACATGCACGGAAGGTTGAAGAGTAGAGGAAGTTACAGGCAAAGCAACAGAAATAGCCAAAGGAACAAATGCGGCATCTTCTCTTAAAGAAGCAGGAAAGACAACAGCCAAAGGGACATCGTCAGGAGTAAGATCAACGCCCTCATTAATAGGGGAATATGAAACATAATCAAGTACATGGGGCTCAATCACAGACACGGAAAGCAAGGTTAAGGCTGCAAGCTCATCATCTAAAACCACTCACCTTCTCCGTGGCCTGTGCACTAAAGCACCCTCTTCTTCTTCTTCTTCTTCTTCTTCTTTTACGGAACGAGACTCACCAATCTTCCTCTTCGAAGAAGATGAACAAAAAATAATTTCCTGGGCCTGAGCCAAGGACATCTTTGGGACAGATGAAGCAGACACCCCACGGGCAGAGAACCCTATCAAAAGGGAAAAAAGTTAAACGACAAAAGAAGAAAAAGACTCGAGTAAGGAAAGAAGCAAGAACAAGAGCTTCACTTACCATGGGTATTTACATGCCAACCATACCTCCCAGCGAGGTACTTCCAAGATCTCTCTTCTGAAGGAGCAATGGACAACAATTTTTCTACCCAATCACGAATACCAGAGACATTCTCAACAGTATTCATGATTTCTGAGAAAAGAAGAAACAAACACGGTGTTAATAAAACATCTCAAGTCAAAACGAGAAAAAGTAAATAAATGTGAACTAAAGCATACTCACGTGCGCGATTCCACTTCTCAGGGAAGGGAAAATTTTCTTCACCCACCAAACCCGCAGTGGGTACAACAACATACTGGAGTACCAACCCCTATCCTTATTATCTCCAGGGGTTACTAGCACTCTTTTGCTTCTAGCAGTCAGAGTTAAAACCCCTTCACGGAATAAGGTAGGAGAGTAGAGATGAATAATATGGTTGAAAGTAAAAGGAACCGAGGCTAAAGAAGCCAAACTCCTAAGACATGCGACAACTCGCCACACAAGCGGACCAACTTGTCCTAAGCAGATATTGAAAAAATGGCAAAACTCAATTATAACTAGGTCAATGGGGGGTCTAAACCCTAGAGTGAAAGTTTACATGATAATAAAAGAATATTCCATCTTATAAGATGTTATTCTTTGATTACTATTCGGAATATACACAGGAAAGTCAGACCTCCAAAAGCACTCCCTACGAACAAGGGAAATCTGACCCTCAGTTATAAGGGTTGAATATCTTTCGACACTTTCAAGAGAAGAAGATTGGCCTACAAGAACTTGACTATCCCTAGCAAAAACAAACTCAGCAGGGATAATTTCATCGACTCCAGGTTCACGAAGGTGTTCGCCTCTACCTCTAGACAGAGACCGAGAAACCCTAAACCTTGGAGAAACTAGAGATCTAGTTGAAGAAAAAGGGACTATCTGAGGAGAAGAGGAGCCCCTCGAAGGAGTGGATCCTAGACTTCTAATTCTACCACCCCTCCGACTCCTAGTCGGAGCAGAAGATGGTGTTAAACTTTCAATATCAATTACTCCTTGAGGTTGGTTTGAAGAAGACATGTTTGCAAAGGCAAGAAGAAATTTCTTTACAAAAGACAAGGTTAGAAAAGAGTTTTGTGGAAGCAAAGAAAAGAAGAAAGGTGTTTATACTATAGGACAACCATCAAACATAGGACAAAAAGAAAAATAATGATGAAAAGTCATAATTGAAGATGTCACTTCGGGATTGGCACAGCCGCAAAAAGCCCTAAAAGGTGTCGAGTAACTGCAGAACCAATCCAAAAAGGACACGTGGTACAACGCATTAAATGGAAGTGCCAAACGACGTCTATGGTGCAGAGAAGGATACCATGATTCGAGGAAAAGCGGCGGCAAAATATTCCTTCCATAAATGAATATCCACTTACCAAATATTAATCGTTAAATATATGGTAAGTGGGGGGACTATCTGTATTGGTAAAAAAGAGTTTCACACGTAAGCCAGCTTTTGACAACTCAGCCAGTCACGTGGACACAGGAAAACACGACAGCTGGANCCACGGGAAACTCAACTTGATCAAAACAGGATAAAGGCACGGTCAGAATGAATCTAGACAAAGCTATGGGCAGATTCAAAGAACCACAATTGGTTACTCGAACGTTATGTAACCGTACCCCAATTACCGTTATCCTTTGTAACACCTCATTAATGTCATAATTAGTCATTAATGAGCAACCATAGCAAGAGTTGTACGTTATANTGTAACCGTACCCCAATTACCGTTATCCTTTGTAACACCTCATTAATGTCATAATTAGTCATTAATGAGCAACCATAGCAAGATTTATACGTTATAAGAATCTCCTATATGAGGGAGGGGAATACAGCTTGTAAAGGCATCTGATTCTTGAATAAAACTGACTACGATTCTCTATATTTCTGCAATATTATCTGTTATCCATTTTTATCCATTTCTTTGATTATCAGTAACCCGTATTCATATTAAAAATAAGCTTTATTCAAAGGTCTAATTCTTTGGTTAAACACGCTCGGTATCAGCTGTGTAACGACAACTTGTGATTTCCATGAGTGAGGTGCGAGAGGTGATTTTAGCATGTTGATAATGGGCCTGGAGGACTTGAGGCCAGATTCTGTCTATGACTTGAGTGCTGAGATTTCGATTGTTTGAGTACATGAATTTGGGACTTATATGTCCATTTGTATCCTTATTGGTGGGAATTTGTGGCTGGGTGACTATATGGTGAGTGTGATTCGATGGTGAGAGGGGTTCATATTGTTTGAATGTGACAAAAAGGATTGGCTGGATATGTAGCAAGAACTAGTGAGTGTTTGACTTCCGTCTTGAGACGGCATATGGCCTCGAGTTGTGAGTGTATTGGAGGACCTCTCTTGTAGTTTAGTTGTGGAGGGAAATGGATCTCCCTGTTGTGTTATAAGTTTTTAGTGATGTCTTTTGGGCTGACCAATGCTTAGTAGCGTTCATGTATTTGATTAACGGTGTATTCCAGCAGTAATTGTACCCTTTCATTATTGTATTCATTTATGGCATCCTGGCATACCCACGTAGCCAGGAGGAGCATACTCAACATTTGAGGATGGTATTATAGAGATTGATGGAGGAGAAGCTTTATTAAAAGTTATCCAAGTGTGAATTCTTGTCTCAGTTCAGTAGCATTCTTGGGGCATGTGGTGTCCAGTGAGGGTATTCAGGTGGTCAGACGAGCGTGGAGAGAGCACCAGAAGCTCAAAATTTCTTTGACCACAACTCTAGTGTTAGTTCTGCCATCAGCTTCAAGTTCTTATACCGCGTATCTTGATGCCTCGAGGATAGGAATTGGTTGTGTTTAAATATAGGAGGGTGTAGTGATTGCGTGATAGCTATGATTTTTGTAAGGGTATAGAGATGATATCAGTTTGAGGATAAGCAGGCGGAGTCATCTCCCGCGGGGTGTCCTGAGGTTGTGTGATCCTTAGGGGGTTTTATAGCAAGTACTCCTTTACCAGTAAATGTTATATGTTGTAAGTTGAGTTTAGATCGCTTGTGGAAGTTGGCATGACTATTGCAATGGTGAATGTGAGGTTGTAGATGATTTGGGATGTTAAATGGTTTGAGTTATATATGAGCTTATGAAGGATTTAGTTGAATCTCACTGTGGTATGGTAGCGGTGTTAGCATATGGTCATTATGAGTTACTGTTTGTTTTGATCTATGGCTTTGAGCCAAATGGGGGAGTCTGCTAATGACAAGTTGGTTACACGATTATGTGATGTGTTGGGTTCGGTTCGAGGTATACTGGTGAATCAGTTATGACCTGCAGGGGTTGAGATCGAGGATGTCTTGAGTAAAGGAAATTTTGGATAGGGGTTGTGTTATGCTTTATGGGTGTATAAGAATCATGGAATGCCTTGAGTTGTTATTGGTGAAGGATGCAATGTGCATGAGGAAGGAATTTATTTGGTTGCATTAAGGTGGGGTTACTTCCTAGGGTGTTGGAGTGCTAATGGAGCACATGTCATTCGGTCCATTTGATCAGTCTAATTGAGGTTTGAGTAGAGTGGATGAATCCTAAGATTGGTTCTAATGGATTCAAGATGTATATGTAACAATTGGGGGATCTTCAGGATATGTATTTGGCTAGGAACTGAGGTCTACATTGGAGGGTGTCAAGACTTGTGGCATTCCTATATCATTATGGATTCTACATATCAGTATCAGGAAGGTGAAGGTAATGGCTTTAGATTCGCAGGAAGTCTCTTCAGGGTAAGTATTTTGAATGTGGTACTTCTATGGATATTTGAGAAAGTATTCAACGGCTTATGTGCCTCAGACGGTATGGTTTTATGCTTGGGTCTCATGTGGTGAGTCTGGGTTGAGAATTGCGGTATTATGGCAAGGAGAAGTACCAATTCGAAGGTAAGTCAGAAGGAACTTGGATAAATAGGACAACTTGGTAGTAGGTCGGATCGGCATGGTAAGGGATACGATTAGTTCTTTGGGGTGTTCATGAAGTAATGCGTTTTTAAAGGTGTTTCTTAGCAATGCTCTTGGGTTTTGGTGGCCTGCATAACATGGTTGAGTTAGAATGATTCAGTCCTGACGGTTGGTGTGTTACAAATGGGATTCAGATAGTTCTTGATGGTTTCTGCCACGGTTAGAGATGTATATTTTCTACTGGCATGAGATGCGGGTGATGTATAGTGATTTTTCTTCTAAATGGGATCAAATGGAAAGTTCTTGGCTAGTTGGGTACATAGTTTCTTGTGGATCGAAAGGGATCATGAAGTTCTCATATTTATCATAGGATGGAATGGCGTACGCGGTGTGTTGTGTAGAGTTGAGATTTGCATATGTGAGGTCACGGTTCAGTTCTGGAAGGAAGGTAAAAAATTCTTAGGTAGCATTGCAGTTTCAGATGACTAGGTAGATGATATCACTATTGGGTGGCTTGATGAGGGAATACATTTCAGAAGGGGCAATGTGTGGAGTTAAGGCTGCTTCATTGGTATTGTGAAGCTCTCTTTTTGGATCGACTGCTGATATTCAAGGTTGCTTGGTAGCACAGAAGAATTATAGGGGTATCCCTCGTGGAATGATTGAGTATTAGAGGTGTTATATATTCGAGCGGTGGAGATGGGAGTAGATATGGTGATTCGTGCGCTTCATAGACTTCGAGACTGAGAGTTTCATAAACATGTTATTTTGTGGTTGTGGACTGTGAAGATGAGAGCAAAGCTAGTCAGATGTTAGTATGTGCGATGATTCAGTCATTGTGAACTTTCGGAGAGTTATCTATTTGTTGCGGGTGACTAAAGTTGATTTAGGTTTCATCGGTACGCCCATTATTGGTGTGTGTTCTGCACCGGGTCGGAATTGTCTCCGAATTTCTATTGTTGAGGTATGTACCATTCGGTTGTCATTGAGTTTATTCGTGTTCTGGAGTGATGTATTAGTTACCCTTCGATGTTGCGAGGAGTTGTGATTGTTGATTATATGCACCTATGGTGCGGATCTATATGAGTATTGCGGATTAAGTCATATTGGTTATGTTCTTTAGGGTTCGTGTGGTATGGTATCGTCTGATTCCCCGTGGTTATGGCAATGCACTTTGAGTACTTGATGACGAATTACACATGGTTATTGATTTTGAGCATGGTGGCTGGAAGTATTTCATGTGACCAGTGTTTGGATGGCATCGCGCATTTTAGCGGAGTTATGTAGAGGTATGATCCTCGATGTCGGATTTGTGTGTTTTGGTTTTACGATGTGTGCCAGGCTCGTAGCATGGTGTTGTGATGGTACTTGTTGAGCTGGCGGGATAGTCCTCTCGTGTGAATCTTTTCTATGATTTGAGTACGTTGGGGTGTTGCTTTGGGGTGCACAAGTTGCACAGGTTATTGCTCCGGATGGTATTGATGCGTCATGTCGCTAGAGTGATTGTGGTAGATGAGATGAGGTCATCGGACCTAGAATGGGTACTTCTGGATCTGGTTGCGGTATATTTGGGAGGATATTGATGTTGATTGGCTTAGAAACTTTGCAGTATTTCCTGTCAGAGAAGGGGGAGTTCCATGACTGACTGATCAGACGAATGGTTGCTAGTTTCTACGTGTTTCTTTCATCATCGACAATAAATGAAAGTGTTAGAGCGAGGCATTGCTTGATAAGAGGTTATGTATCGGTATTGGGTTATTTTGAGCAGCGATTGTGATTAGGAGTTTTAATTTTTTGAGTCATGCGGTATATTATGTGATTACATCTTGGGTTACAGATATGGCTTGATACAACGTGTTCAGACTTATTCAGTTTACAGTCGTGAAATTTTGATCTTGTAAATTATTTCAAAAATGGAAATTTGGTTCTAAGGTTTTTCGATTAGGTTGGATTGCAAAATTTCTGCTATGTTGTGCTATTGGACCTATATGGGATAGGGTGACGTGGGATCACCCCGGGTATGTGCATGGTAGGTTACACGACAATTTTTGATGGTTTTGGAACAACTCTGGGCACGTTCGAGGACAAACACATGTTTAAGTGGGGGAGAATGTAACGACCCGATCGGTCGTTCTGAGAGTTTAGCCCCGTTTCCCCTATTTCTGCTTTATTATGCATTGTTAAACTCTTTTACATTGTGTTGAGATTGTTGGCTTGGGTTCGAAGTGATTGTGGAGAGAAATGAGACACTTAGTCTCTTGAGTTGGTTTTATAGTTAGAAAAGTCAACATGAAGTTGATTTATAGGTAAATGACCTTGGAATGTGATTTTTATTGCTCGGATAGCTTCATTAAGTGATTTGGGACTTAGGAGTGTGTTCGGAATGTTTTCCGGAGGTCTGGAGTAGAATTAGGCTTCATTAGGCGAAATTGAGTTTTTGGCGCTTTCCGGTCGGCAGTGGAAAATTAGCTATCGGGGCTGGAATGGAATTTCGGAAGTTGGGACAGCTTCATAGTGTCATTTTGGATGTGTGTGTAAAATGTTCAGGTCATGTGGACGTGTTTTGGTTGGTTTCGGCATCATTGGCGAATTTCGGAAGTTTAGGAATCCTTAGGGTTGAATCATGGATTAAATTGGTGTTCTGATGATATTTTGAGTGTTCCGAGGGTTCGGCTAAGTTCGGGTGATGTTATATAAGGTATTTTTATTTTTGGTTGGGGCCCTGAGGAGCTCGGGATGAATTCGGATGTCCGTCAGAGAGTTTGAAAGTTGGAAATTATGTTGGTGTGTTGCTGTTCTGGTGTTTCGCACCTGCGGAAGGGTGGTCGCAGGTGCGCTTTGGTCATCGCAGGTGCAGAGATTGGCTGGCTTGGGTTGCATCGCAGGTGAAGAAGGTGAGCCGCACCTGCGAGCCCGCAGGTGCGGAAGGAGGGCTTTAACTGAAGTCCACAGATGGGGACCTTTGGTCGCTGGTGCAGGGGCCGCAAATGCGGAAATTGGGCCGCATATGCGGAACCCCTGGGAAAAGTATAAATATTTACCTTCGGAAAATTTTGCTTATTTCATCCAAGTTTTCATACGGGTTGAGACTTTTAGGAGCGATTTGAAGAGAGAAATCAAGGGAACTTCGTGTAGGTAAGATTTTTGGACCTAAAACTTGTTTCTATGGTGTTATTCGACCAATTAGAGGTGAAATTCATGGAAATTAGTGCCTAAAAAGGGGGTTTAGGGCTTGGGAATTTGAGACTTAAAATTGAGGAATTGAGGGGTCATTTGTGGTTGAATTTTGATGTATTTTATATGTATAGACCGGGGGAGGATGAGGATTCTTGTGATGTAATTTTTATAGAATTTCGAGACGTGGGCCCGGGGGTCGGGTTTGGCCAATTTCAGAAATTTTGGTTAAATTTGATAATTTTCGAGTGGGATTTGTTAATTGATGATATTAATCTGGTTTTGGTTAGATTCGGAGCCATTAGAGGCCGAGTCAAGAGGCAAAGGTATCGCGGATTAGTATTTTGGCCAGTTTGAGGTCAGTAATGACAGTAAATCTTGTCTTGAGGGTATGAAACCCCGGACTTCGCATTTTATCACCATTTTGGAATGGCGCACATGCTAGATGTCGAGTGTGTGGCATGCACTGTTGAGGGATTGTGACTTGGTCGTCCACGTAGCAACTATTAAGTTGCGTATTTGATTCTAAATCGTATGATATTTCATGTTTTAAAGATTATTACTATGTTTTGGGCGGAATGCCGTATTTGGGCCTCGTGCCATGTATTTGGACCCTTGGGGGCTTTTATTGCTATTCCTCACTGTGTTGACTTATCATTTACACTCAGTCATATTATGTATAACAGATTTCAAAACTCAGTCTTATTACACTATTTTGAGATATAAAATGATATTTTGGGTCGAGTACCCCGTTTTAGCCCGAGTGCTTTTTTGAGATGTTTCTGATTGAGTGAGGCGGAGGGCTTATGCTGTGAGGATATTATGGCATCAGCCTGCGCGCCGCAACATGTTATACTTTTTATGATGACTGAGTGAGGCAGAGGGCCTGATTTGTGAGGATATGATATGGGATCGGGCTGCACGCCGCATCATGTTATTGATAGGCCGAGTACTAGAGTGATTGATGCCATGATTTGGCCTATTATAGCGCTTGGGATGTAAGATCCCCTCCGGAGTCTGTACACCTCTAGCGAGCGCATGTACCTACTGGGTGCGAGTGCCGAGTGCCGAGTGCCAAGTGCCAAGTGATGAGTGATTGGGAGGCATGAGTGGCGGTGAGGTTAGCTGAGGGGCTGATTACGAGTGATTGTGAGGCATGCTGAGGGACTGATTCTAAGTGATGTTATGCCCGAGGGGCGGTTTATTATTCATGTTTTTTCCAGAGGGGCTATTTATGAATTCTATCATTCTTATACTGAATTATTTTTATTTCTATGGAAATTGTGGAAAGGTACATTTTCAAATGATTTTCACTGAAATCGGCTTTAAACATCATGATTTGACATATCTACGATTTTTGAAAGAAGGACTGCACTTGCTGTGGATTTATGATGTATTGTTATGTGTTTTCTATTTCTCAGACCTTATTTACTTTTATTACTTACTAAGTTGGCGTACTCACATTACTCTCTGCACCTTGTGTGCAGATTCAGGTGCTAGGGCTGACTGAGATTTGATTTACTGTACCAGAGATTCACGGAGATTTACGAGGTAGCTGCACGTGTCCGCAGCCTTGTCCTTCTCCTTATTACTATTACAGTGCTTGTTTTCCAGACTTGTATCGTCTTTAGATGCTCATGACCAGTGACTTTGGGATCTTGGGTTGTATCTATTATTCGACATATCTTAGTTTGTTTAAAAATTCTTAAAAATGTAAATTAGTATGAAATATCGGAAATTTGTGTATTAATTGGAAATCCTTTATGTTATTCTCAGATAATTGGCTATCCTAGTATCACGATAGGCGCCATCACAACCAATTTAGAATTGGGGTCGTGACATGTGGTGATTAGCTTTACAATCTTAATGAAATAAGTATGCAGGCTTCCTTCCTAAACTAAATAGTTCAACATTAGTCTGTTGTTTGTAAGCGTGTATGAGCCCCCCCTCATCTGGGTTTGATATATGTTCTATGCGATGTTGGAAATTGCTATTGAGTTCAGACTTACTACGGATCTCATGAGCTGAGTTCTGAGCCTATCATTGGGCCTATAGTGGTCTTCTTATGTAATTAATCATATTTGATTCAGGCTGTAATAACTTGTAAACTAAACAATTGGGGATTTAGTAAAAAGGGGAAATTGGATACTTTAGTATTCTCATGAATGGGTAGAAAACATCTCTATAGGGTTTCATTGCTTTACTCGTTGCTTTATTTGACATGCCTTTTTTTCTATAAACTAATAGAAAGCATGCCTATATGATTCAAATATCATTGACCATTTTCTCAACTTGTGCTATTACTGTGCGACTGTTATGTAACGTACTCTTTGCTAATCTGGATACCATGACTATAAGGTTTAATAAAATTAACTGCTTCATACTGCTTTTGTACTGTCTCATTTAGATAGCTTGCCTATAGGGATGACGTGTTATAAAAGAAAGTCTAATTGTCAATTACTAGAAAGCCTGCCTATAGGGTGTTTTATTGACGCTACTAATCCTATGTCTTCAAGCGACCTCACTGCCTAATCATGCGACTATTTGAAATCATGTCTATAGAGTATTGTTACCTGCCTAAGACGCATCTCTATAAAATCAGCATTGGTAGTTCAGAGTTCTGGGATTTTTTTCACTACCTTATTATGCAAATGATTAGAAATCATGTCTACAGGACTTGTAACACTCTAATTTGCCTATACGTTAGTCTAGAAATTATAGCACTGCCTACATAATACTGAAAAACAGAATCACATAGAAATCATGCCTATAGGACTTAATGATTCCAACATGTAATACTGCCTAACCAGAAATCTGCCTGCGTGCATTTCCTACTTATGTGTGGAGGTTACTTGAGCCCTTTTATTGCAATTTATGCAGTCCTATCTATTTTGATTGTCGCCTAGGTTTATCATTTTGAGCAATTGAGTTGAGTCTAGAACTGCCAAATAGTAAGTCCAAAGACTCCTAGACCCTAGGCATGGGATGGGTAGCGCATGCATAGGGCAGGACTTAGAATTGAAGTAGAACGCTTTTAAGTAAAAACATCAACATAGTAATCGGGTAGCAGGAGATGATAGTCTGTGCCCGCTGAACAATATGAGTAACTCCTATCATAAAGGGAGTTGCAAAGTATTATTTATGTTGCACGGGATGATCCTTAGGCTAGAAAACCTAGGACCCCATCTCCTTATATACTTAGTCGTTTAATATAGAACATTGTAGTTGTGTCCTTGTAGTCCTTAAAGATTTGTACCAACTGTGTTATAATGAGCCTCTTCTAATAGCATCCTAAGAAGCTCAAATCTATTTAAGGACAAGTATGAAGCTTTGGAATCTCAAAGAAGGCCTTTAACAAGATCTCAAGCTAAAAAGTTGCAAAACAAGGTCATTGGACTTCATGAGCGATCAAAGAAGTTGTTAGTTGGAAGGAAGAGCTTAAGGATAAAGGATATGAGTTATATTGGTATTATAATTATTTTATGGCCCAAATTCATGTCAAAGAAAGAGGTGGATTAGATCCCGAGAAACATCCTCTGAAGAAGGTCAAAATCAGGCCACTGTTGGACCAATTTGGCACCTAAAATGTGTCCAAACTTGCAGCCCATGAATTCGTACATAAAGCCATATTTTTATAGCATATAAAGGACTTACTTGATTTCCAAGAAGGGTACAATAGTCGTTCTATATGTTGAGTGCAAGTTTGTGCCAAGTTGCTTGAAAATTTCCTTCAAGATTTCCAAGAATTTCAAGATTTTATCCAAGATTGATTTGGAAATTATTTCCATATATTATGAGACTATATTTATTGATCTCCTAATTAGTTAAGGTTATGTTTTTCTTTTACTAGGATTTTTGGAATTACTTTCCAGTAATGCATGGTTTTTGCTTCCAAGTATTTTCCTTTTCCTAAGGTAGTTGGACTTATTGTCCAAAGTAGTTTAGGACTTTATTTCCTTGTTTTTAGGTACAATTTCGTGACCTCTCTCTATATAAAGGGTGTCTTCTTTGTTTTAGACTTAGATTGTTATAGACTATAATCAATAAAAATTGTGAGATTTTTCTTGCACTCTTGTGTGTGGCTTCTCTTAGATTTATTCTTCAACCTTCAAGACTCAACTTAAGGTGGTAAGATTAAAATCTTTCGATATCTTAGATAACTTATAGGTATTCAAAAAAGGTGATAAGTTTAGGCTTATTGTTGTTCTTGTTATTCTAAAAGCTCGGGTCTCACAATTTATATCTTTTTTTTTAAATCTCTACCAAAGAAGATTAGTTATTCATTAGCTAATTGTTGTTTTTAGGATTCAACTTCAATAATAGACTTCTTGAATTCAAGAAACTCTTTCTTGAATTCAATCTACCTTTAATTTTCAGTCTTTTTTTTTTGTTTCTTTACTTTCTTTAAGTTTCCGCACGTTTCTTAATTTTACTTTACTAATTCTTGGACCCCTATCGTATTGTTATCAATTGGTATCAAGGAATATACTAATCAAGATTTCAATCTTGATTATCTTGGGAAGTTCTTGAGCAACAAAAAAACCAAAAAAAAAAAGAACAAAAACAAAAAAATTAAAATCAGCACAAAAAAAGAAGAAGGTGTAATTTCTTATTATTATTTTTAGAATTCAAGTATTGTTTGGTTTCCAAGTCAAGAAAGGAAACAAGAAGAGGGGATCCTAGTTCTTGAAGATTAAGGTAACTTCTTTCCTTATTCTTGTGGGTTTTGGGTTTTCTAAATTCTTTCCTTTATCTTTTAAAACTAACCAATTCCTATTCTTTCTAGGTATGGTCTTCCATTTTTCTTGTCCTTTTCTAAATCCTTATTCTTATCACTAAATGGTTGTGACTTGTAGGTTTACTAATAAATTTAAAGATTAACGACCAAGAGTTGCTTTGAATGGATAAAGGGAAGAGATGTGAGAGTATTAAAAGGAAAAAGCCAAATTTGAGAGATACATAATTCTTCTAATCTTTGTTCAAGATGTTTCACACATGCACTTATAGTGAAAAGAGGCGAGCTATGACTCAACAACTTGAAAAGTCGAACTTATAGTATACCGAATGGAAGGAAGACAGTGGTAAAGTTATTTTCAAACAAGATCTAAAGTGATGTCTGCGATTTGTGCCCTTAGAATTAACAAAGAATATGGCTATAACTCAATTAGCACTTATATGATTGAAAAATTGAACTTTCCTTGTGTTGAGCATATTGGACCCTACATGTTGAGAGGAGTAAAGATGGATCAAAGAGTGTTATTACTATTCTTTATTGGAAAGTATGAGGATGCGATCTGGTGTGATGTGATTCTCATGAATAATTATCATATCTTGTTGGGAAAGCCATGGTATGCCTACAGAAGAGCTTCATATAACATGGAAAAAAATAGATACTTCTTTGAGGTTAATGGGAAGAAACTCATTCTTGGACCTTTGACTTCCTCACAAATTTGTGAAGATGAAAAGACTGTTAAAGAGAATATGGAAGAATATGAGAGAGAAAAGAATAAGAGGAGTAAGGGAGTGCATGTCGGCATCCCAATAGAGAAAAAAAAGAGGTTATGTTGAGCGAAGAGAAAGGGATGTCAAGTGAGAAAAAGAGTGAGCTTGAAGGAAAAGAAAATAGGGAAGGCAATTAGATAACAAAATTCAGTGAGATAGAGAGAGAAAAACAGGAGGAATTGAATGAAGAAAAAGAAGAAAACTTTAGTGAGAGAAAAGAGGCCAAGGGTGAGGAAAAGTTAGTCTTGAGATATAAACCAAAGAGTGTAAGTAAGAAAAAATGTTCTTTACTTCCTAACCCATTAACTCTTTCTTGTTTTAGTTCTTGTAGTTTTGTGCAGCCACGTGTTGAAAGACATTCTAAAAGGATAGGTTTGGCGCAAGAGATGGTGGCAAATGATCCAATTGGAATCCAACATGAATAAGGCAAAATCAATTCTTGTTGGATGGTGGAAGGTAAAAGCTTGGTTAATTTCTTTGTTGTTGAACCTTTTGACTATTTTGATCCTTATTTACAGGTTTATAACATGGAGTTCCCTAAAGGCATTGCTAAGGTAGACCCATTGCATAAAATAATAAAAGGTGATGTTGTTCCAGTAATGAATAAGTACAATTATGGTATGTATAATTGATTTATTCACATTCTTTGCCTTTCTAAAACACCTAAGGTATTTTTGGAGGTAATGAACTATACTCTTATTTCTTATGTTGGTGACTTTATAATTTTTGTGGATAAAAATATTTTGATGCATATCAAGTCATTAACTGTAATATCTAAGTTCAAGTGCAAGAGTTATTTGCTTCCTTTTGAAATTGAGTATGACATAGACGATTATGCATTCCAACTTGGTGGAAAGGGGTATGAAATTTATGAGAAGAGGCTTGTTAATGAGTTAAATGTTCTTTCTTCTCTTATTCAAGTGTCTAATGAGTTTTCGTGTGATAAATTACTAGAATGTGATTTTTGTTGTGTGATGGGGAGTCACTCTTCAGGTGATATTAATTGTCAGCTTGTAAAAGTGTTTTATTCTAGTAAAGAGGATATGCATGATTATTGTGACATTAATGATCATATACTCTTTCATGAACCTATCTATGACTCTTTCTGTGACAGTTTGAGCAATTATGTAGAATCCATTGGTGTTGCGAATAAATGTGATGACCCAAAGGGTCATCTTATAAATTAAGACTCTATTCAAGGCTCATTAGCCTTAAAAAGACTAATTTTATTTACCTCGATTTGCATGCACAGTCCAGGCATGAAATCAGAAAGCTTTTATGTGAAAATATGAAAACTAATAATTTTTGGAATTTAAAATTTTGGTTTAGTTGACTTTGTTCATCATTTTTAGTAAACGGACCCGAATCCGTGTTCCGACGATCCCAAGAGGTCCGCAATAAAATATGGGATTTGGGCGTATGCCCGAAATTGGATTCCGAGGTCCCTAGCCTTAGAAATCAATTTTTGAAAGAAATTATTTTGTTGGATTTTTTAATGAAATAAAAAAATGAATTAATGTTTGAAACCATTGGTATCAGACTTGTATTTTGGTTTCGGAGCTTGATACAGGTTTGTTATGATATTTAAGTCCTATCTGTGAAATTTGGTGAGAATCGGAGTTGATTTGACATGATTCGGACGTCCGGTTGAGAAATAGTGAAATTGAAGTGTTCTTGAGAAAAATCATGAGTTTTGAGGTTATATTTGTATTTTTAGTTGTTATTTTCGTGATTTGATCGCACGAGCAAGTCCATATAATGTTTTTAGACTTGCGTGCATGTTTGGTTTAGATCCCCGAGGGCTCGGGTGAGTTTCGGGTAGGCTTCGGGATATTTTGAACTTGTAAAATCTGGTGTCATATGTCACGACCCAAAATCCAACACAGGTCGTAATGGCGCCCAACACCGGAGTCAGGCAAGCCAACAACTGTTTACTAGTGGGATTTTCCTTATTTAACATGCCAACCCACATATTCCCAAAGTTTTAAGCTTAGATCATTTAAATAAAAGCGGAAACATTAACCAGCTTAAGTAAATACAACCAAAATGATCATGATCTAATATATACAGTCCCAAAATAAAGAGTCTACTATGTGCGTGCCAGGAACTAGTATCACAAGTCAACAGACGAACTAGTAGAATATACAAAAGAGGATACAAACTGTACTACTTTCTGAGAGAAGTAGACATAAATAAACAAAAGATAACTCCATAGTACTATTGCGAATCGCCAAGGGAGGCAGCTCACCGTGGAGTCAGGTCCAGAATATATGTCAAGGTCCGGTTGGATAACCAGAAACACCAGCTTCAGAACCTGTACAATTAAGTACAAAAGTGCAGCATGAGTACATAAATATATATATACCCAGTGAGTATCCCACCTAACCTCGAAGAGGTAGTGACGAGAGGTCGATATGACACTCACTAAGGTCCAACAATATAATTTAACAGGATGTAATGGAAACAGTAGGCATGTAAAGATAATAAAGCAACAAGTATATATGTAAGATACTGAAATCCAGGAAGAATACTACGAATAAATAAAACAATTACCACTTAGATTTTCCCCCAAATATCTGTCAGATCAATATCCATGAATTTAGCAGCAAATAAATCATACGCATGCAGGGTAAGGACAACCGGCCGGAGTCATAAGGTAGTCAAGCCCGTGCACTGCCGAGGATCGAACGACCCGTACCAAAAGTGCACCTCTCCACAAAGTACTCACATCTATGCACTGCCGAGGATCCAACGGCCCGTACAAAAAGTGCATCTCTCAACCTCTCTACGCACTGCCGAGGATCGAACGACCTGTACCAAAAGTGCGTCTCTCAACCTCTGTATGCACTGCCAAGGACCGAACTACCCGTACCAAAAGTGCAATCTCTCAATCCGCCATGGCGTACGGCCCGTTCCCATCAGAGTGGGGGAAATCACACTCCGCTCGCGGAATGTAAATTGCGAAGCGGTCACATGCACACACATTATTTATTTTTAAACGAGAATACTTTTCAGTGAGCAATTTATTACAAGTTTTTCTCAAATTTCATAACTTCGGGAAAATAAGCAACATTTCGTTAAGTCATTAAGCATATAGTTTATATCAAGCAAAACACAAGGCATGACGTGGGTCTAACTACCCGGGCATAATATTAATAGTCTCTACGTACGGACTCTCGTCACTATGTACGTACGTAGCCCCCACAAATTATCACATATAGCATTTAAATCACCTAGGGGGACAATTCCCCTCACAAGTTTAGAAAGGAGACTCACCTTGCATCGAATTTACTCACCGGATCGAGAACGCGCACGAAACTCCGAACTCTACACCCGAGGACTCGAAACTAGCCAAAAGTTATATAAATACATTAATTTATATTCAAAGCATGGAATTCTCTTAGTACTTAGCCAAATTCACCATTGTTGAAGAAAATCAAAATTCCGACCCCGGGCCTGCATGCTCGGATTCCAATAATTCTCGAAGGAAACCCTCCCCCAAATCCCAAGGATCATTAATATACGATTTTGACTTGATTCCATAGCAAATTTACGGGTAAATTCTCAAATAATCGAAAGCCCTAGGTTACTACCCAATTCTTGATTTTCACTAATTATGTGATTAAACTTAACTAGCAATTCATGCATGAGGCCAATATTAGAGTAGAATTTACTTACCTTTAAAAACCAAGTCGTTTGCCCCTCTAAAATGGTGGAAATCGCCCCAAGGAAGAAGAAGAAGATGAGAAATAGTGAATTAAACCCGTGTATAAAAACACACTGTCTGAACAGTATTTTTGCACCTGCGGATCGAGGACCGCACCTGCGGTCTCGCACCTGCGAGCAAAGGCTCGCACTTGTGGAAATGGACTGGGGAGCCTGGGCCCGCACCTGCGGAGTGGAGACCGCACCTACGGAACTTTGTCCGTACCTGCGAGAATTGCCCAGACCACTGTGGGTCGCACCTGCGAGGTTGGGACCGCAGGATCGGTCCCGCACCTGCGACTGGTCAACCGCACCTGCGGTCACACCAGAACAAGTGCACCAACAACTATTTCAGCTGGTTTTTGGCCTCGTGTGGTGCCCGTGAGGCACCTGGACCCACCTGAGCCCCCGTCCAAATATACCAACAAGTCCCAAATCATAATACGGACTCGCTCTAGCCTTCGGAACACTCAAAACAAAGCTAAAACTCAAAATCACACCTCAAAACCCCAAGAACCAAACTTAGGAACTTTAAGTTTTCTAGACTTCGCTAACAACGCGCCGAACCGACCTATACAACTCGGAATGACACCAAATTTTGTAGGCAAGTCATAAATGACATAACGGAACTAATCCCGGTCTCAAAATTCCATTCGGACCTTGATAACACAAAAACACGTCCCAAACCAAAATAGGAACTTAAGGAACTTCTTATTTTAATATTGGGCGCCGAAATGCTCCCCGGTCATCAGAAACCCATTCCGAACATACGCCCAGGTTCAAAATCATCACACAAAGCTACCAGAACTGACAAAACTCGATTACGAGGTCGTTTACCAAAAATATTGACCGAAGTCAAACTTGGCCTTAAAGGCCAACCTTAAGGATCCAATTGTTCCTATAGCACTCTAAACACCTCCAAATCCCGGACCACCAGTCCCCGCAAGTCATAAATCATAAAAAAAACCGCTATGAGAAGTTTCATTTAGGGGAACGGGGTCTGATAACGCAAAACGACCGGTCGGGTCATTACATTCTCCATCTCTTAAACAAACGTTCGCCCTCGAACGAGTCTAGAATCATACCTGAAGTGCTGAATATGTGTGGATATCTTCTCCGCATGTCCTCCTTGGACTCCCAGGTACCTCCCCAACTCACCTCAACACCTCGAAGGGACCTATAAACCTCGGGCTCAGCTTGCCCTTCTTCCCAAATCTCATAATACTCTTCATAGGCGAAACATTCAACAGGGCCCTATCTCTCTCCATAAATGATACATCACGCGCCCTCTGATCCGCGTAACTCTTATGTCTGGACTGTGCTGTACGGAGCCTCTCCTGAATCAACTTCACTTTCTCCAAGGCATCCCTCACCAGGTAGGTGCCATATAAATTAGCCTCGCCAGGCTCAAACCACCTGATAGGATAATGACATTGCCGACCATACAAAGCCTCAAATTTTGTGCCATCTCAATGTTGGACTGATAACTATTATTATAAGCAAACTTGGCCAAAGGCAAGAACTGGTCCCACTGACCTCCAAAGTCAACCACACATGCCCTGAGCATGTCCTCCAATATCTGAACTGTACGCTCCGACTGACCATCAGTCTGAAGGTGAAATGCTGTGCTGAGGTCTATCCGGGTGCCCATCTCACTATGCAATGCTATCCAGAAGTGTGAGGTGAACTGAGGACTTCGATCTGATACAATGGTCACCGGCACACCATGCAACTGGACTATCTCCCGAATGTAGATTTGGGCCAACCATTCAGAATTATATGTAGTAGCTACTGGAATGAAATGCACCGATTTGGTCAATCTATCCACAATGACCCAAACCACGTCCACCTTCCACAAAGTCCGAGGCAACCCAACCCCGAAGTCCATAGTGATGCGCTCCCATTTCCACTCCGGAATGGGCATCTGCTGAAGTAGGCCTCCTGGCCTCTAGTGCTCATACTTCACCTGCTGGCAATTAAGACACCTAGTCACATACCCCACAATTTCATTCTTCATCCACCTCCACCAGTAATGCTGCTTCAAGTCACGATACATCTTTGTAGCACCAGGATGAATAGAATACCGAGAACTGTGTGCCTCCTCTAGAATCCTCTCCCTCAGGCCATCAACATTAGGATCACAAAAGCAGACCTGAAGCGTCAGAACACCATCCTCACCAATAGTAGCCTCCTTGGCCCTACCCTGAACCACTGTCTCCCGAAGCTCCGCTAAGCACGGATCATAGAACTGCCGGGCCTTAATCTCCCCCAATAACGAAGACTGAGCAACCACGTGTGCTAAAACTCGACGAGGCTCTGAAAGGTCTAACCTCACTAGGATATTGGCCAAGGACTGAATGTCCAAGGCTAGAGGTCTCTCTTCTGCTGCAATATAAGCCAAGCTACCCATACTCTCCGCCTTCCTGCTCAAAGCATCCGCTACCACATTTGCCTTGCCTGGGTGATAAAGAATGGTGATATCATAATATTTCAACAACTCAAGCCATCTGCGTTGCCTCAAATTAAGATCCTTCTGCTTGAACAAGTGCTGCAAACTATGGTGGTCTTTATAAACCTCACAGGACACTCCATACAAGTAGTGCCTCCAAATCTTAAGAGCGTGAACAATCGCCGCCAACTCCAAATCGTGCACCGGGTAATTCTTCTCATGAACCTTCAGCTGGCGTGAAGAATACGCAATAACTATCCCCTCCTGCATCAACACACACCCCAAGCCAATGCGTGAAGCGTCGCAATATACTATGTACATACCAGAATCAGAAGGCAATTGATTTCTGGCTATAATTCATGTTTTAAAGCATTATGTACCTTACATTTTATGTCCGTTAATGATAAAAATACACGTCGTATATGCATAATGGAGTCTATTTCATGTGTAGGTGAATTGGAGATGGAAATAAAACTAATTGGATGCATAAACATCAAAAATACGCTCAAGAATCGAAAAGGAGTGACTCGGGATGTAGCTGGACGTTTGAGCTGTAAAGCCTGGTCATACTATGGTATAGCTGGGCGTCTGGGCTATAAAGCTTGGTAGGACCAGGCCTGGCCAGGCTTTATCCCGGTGTTTGGGCCATAAAGCCTGGTCCCTGGTCCGGTCAAATCCGAGTTTTGAAGGTTTTAAGTGTTTCGCGGTTTGAATAGAAGTCTTCTACACGTTTAGGGTTTGTCCCAAACATATAAATAGACCCAAAAACACAACTTTTAGGAGAGGATGCCATTTTGGAGAGAAGATACACACGGGATCGTTAGGAAGCAAAGGATTACTCAGTTTTCTTCATCTTATTCTAGTATTTTCAATTTATGCAACACTTATGCAATTGTTTGATTCTAGCATGAGTGGCTAAACACCCATTGTTCTGGGGTTTTGGTTTAGCCATGAATATTGTTAGTCGACATTAATTTAATCTTGATTATAGTTCACTCAATATATGGTTGTTTCTTCAATTCTACGGTTAATTGCTTAATTGTCTGGCCAGTAGTTACGTTCTATATACTATCTATGTTATGCTTGGGAAAGCCGTATAGAGATTAGAGAAGAATTGAAGAGAGCGCGATCTTAACCCTTCAGGGGAGCGGATTTGTGGTTAGGATAGTAATATACCTAGTCACCGTGCTTAATTAAACATCTTAATCTTAGTGCGTTCTAATAGATTAATTTCATAGGAATATAGGCTTTAATCTATTGAGAATAGGCGAGTAGTGCTTCGGGAGAAGGCTATGAGAGCAATTATCGATTAATTAGCAACCATGAGTGAATTATATGAAAGGGAGAGTTAATTAGAATGCAATACGAGTGGTGAATTGATCACAACCCTGGAATACTTGTCTCTACTGAATACACACAACAATACTCTCATTACTTGATAATTAGTTCTTTCATAGAATCGTAGGATAAAATAGTTACATTCCTGGATTGTATTTTGGCTTGATTAAATGTATTTTGGCTTGATTAAATAACAATTAGAGTGATTTGGAAAGNTGCGTGTGCGTTTGGGACCAACAAGTTTTTGGCGCCGTTGCCGAGGACTTGAATATATACTACTTTCTAGTTACTTGCTTTAGTTGTTTATTTCATTGAGTCTAACGTCACGTGATTTTTGCTCTAATATCAGGAACTCGATTGAATACGTAGGGTCAAAAGCCAGGACAGACTTGACAACTTTGACCCCGAACCTGAGAGAACATTTCACAGGAGGTTGCGAGAAGCAAGAGATACATACAATATTCAGGACTTCATCCGATTTCCTGTGAACATCGTAGAGGAACAACACATGGCTATTCAGGAGGTGGCAATGCCCAATATTGATAATGTTACCTCCAACATCGTGAAGCCCAGAATCACTGGGCACTTTGAGCTGAAACAGAGCATGATCCAACTACTTCATGCAAACGGGCAGTTTTTGGGTCTTCCACACGAGGATCCACATTAGCACATTCTGAACTTCTTGGAGATTAGTGATACTTATATCATTAACGGGGTCACGCTAGATTATGTAAGGCTCATGATTTTCCCATTCTCTATGTTGGGAGAAGCAAAGCGATGGTTAAAGGCAGAACCAGCTAATTCCATTACAACATGAAGCGATTTGGCGAGAAAATTTCTGGCAAGGTTCTTCCCTTCAAGCAAGACTGCAAAAATCAGAAGTGAGATAGTCTCCTTTAAACAGAAAGCAGGTGAATCTTTATATTCAGCATGGGAAAGGTTCAAGGGGCTACTCAGAGACTGTCCTCATCACAATCAGACAAATGAAGTGTTAGTTCACACTTTCATTGAGGGGCTCCATCCCCAAACAAAAATTGTGGTAGATGCAACAGCTGGAGGTCAGGTATTGGAGAAGAATTATGATAAAATATTTGCATTATTGAATAAATTCTCCAAAAGCAATCCAGACTGGGAAGGTGAGATTGGGAGAATTTTGGTTCAAAAGTCACCAGGGGTTCTTGAACTAGATGTGGTCTCAGCATTATCAGCTCAGATTTCCACATTGACTAACCAAGTCAATAAGATGAACCTGATCATTAACAAGCAACAATCTCAACCAGTGCAACAGGCCCAACCAGTACAACATATTCAAGTATTTTGTGAAGTCTGTGGAGAGGGTCATTCGAGTGATTTATGCCCGGTTAATCTAGAGTGTGTCTGCTTTGTGGGTAACGCGAATAGGGGAAAAGCAAATCAATATGGAAACACTTATAACCCCAACTGGATAAACCACCCAAACTTCTCTTGGGGTGGAAATAAAAGCACTTAGAATCACTACAGGCATCCAGCACCTCAACAGCAATACAAACCACCTCAGGCTGAACCATCAGCAAGCCTTGAGGAGATTATGAAGAGAATGATGAACGACTAACTTGATTTCAATCAGAAAATAATGGCTGATCACCAAGCCCAGACTGTAGCAATGAGAAATTTAGAACGTCAAGTGGGGCAACTCGCCAGTTCTCAAAATACCCGACCAACGGGGGCACTTCCAAGTGAAACTGAAGCTAATCCTAAAACATCTATTAATGATATATCATTGAGGAATGGGAAGTAATTGGAAGAAGTCCAGTCCAAAAAGAGAAAGCAGGTAACTTTTAATGAGAAGCCAGCCACTATTGAATCAACATCAGACAACCCGAAAGAATCAGATAAGCCAGCAAAGGAGCCGGTGGCTGAGCAACCCCCACCATTTGTTGCGAGGCCACCCCCTCCATTCCCTCAAAGGTTGCAAAAGGTGAAAGATAATGCAGCATACAAAAAATTTCTTGACCTCTTGAATCAGGTACAGATCAATATTCCACTGGTAGACATTCTGCAGGAGGTTCCCAAATATGCTAAATACATCAAGGACATTTTGGCCAACAAACGAAGGCTGACTGAGTTTGAAATTGTGGCGCTCACTAAGGAAGTTAGCTCAAGAATTCAAAGCAAGCTACCTCAGAAATTAAAAGATCCGGGTAGTTTTACTATCCAAGTCTCAATTGGTAAGCAATCATTTGGGCGAGCTTTGTGCGATCTTGGGGCAAGCATTAATTTTATGTCGCTATCTGTGTTCAAGCAGTTGGGGTTGGGTGAGCCACGCCCAACAACAATGATTTTACAATTGCCTGATCGCTCCCTTGCTCATCCTGAGGGAGTAATTGAAGATGTGCTGGTTCATGTGGGCTCTTTCATATTCCCAGCTGATTTTATTATCTTGGACTATGAGCCTGATCAGGAAGTCCCATTTATTTTGGGGCGTCCCTTCCTAGCTACGGGCCGAGTTATCATTGATGTGTGTGAAGGGAAAATAACGATGCGAGTTGGTGATCAAGTGGAGGGTTTTAATGTTTATAAGGCACTCAAGTTACCTGTCCACTATGAAGAGCTATCCATGATTACTGTAGTGGAAAGCAAATTGGCATCAATGGTTCCATACAAGAGTCCTGTTGACCCTCTTGAGCGAGTGTTAGTTGGGGATGAAGAAGACTGTGGGGATGAAACAATGGGAGACATTGAGAAATTTCTTGAAGTATCTTGTAGTTACCTCCACGGGCTAGGAAAATTTGAAGAGTTGAACAAGCCTGTTACTCTAACCCCTCCTAAGCCATCTATTGAAGAGGCTCCAAAGCTGGAACTCAAACCTCTTCCAGCACATTTACGCTATGCCTATTTGGGGAACTCTAAGATATTGCCCGTGATTATCTCATCCAGCCTGACCAATACACAAGAACAAAAATTGCTTAAGGTACTTCATGAGCACTAAAAGGCGATTGGGTGGACCATTGCAAATATTAAAGGAATCAGCCCATCGTTTTGCATGCATAAAATCTTTTTGGAAGATGGACATCGCTCGAGTGTTGAGCAGCAAATGAGGATGAATCCCATCATGAAAGAAGTAGTGAAGAAAGAAGTCATAAAATTGCTGGATGAAGGTATCATTTTTCCTATTTCTGACAGCAACTGGGTGAGCCTGGTTCAATGTGTACCCAAAAAGGGAGGGATGACCGTGATTGAGAATGAGAAGAATGAGCTAATTCCTACCCGCACTGTTATGGGTTGGAGAGTTTGCATTGATTATCGAAGGCTCAACAAAGAAACCCACAAGGATCATTTTCCATTCCCATTCATTGATCAAATGCTGGACAGATTAGCAGGGCATGAATATTATTGCTTTCTGGATGGGTATTCAGGTTACAATCAAATTGTCATATGCCCAGAGGATCAGGAGAAGACCATGTTTACTTGACCTTATGACACCTTCTCCTTCAAGCGAATGCCATTTGGTCTTTGCAATGCACCAACCACCTTCCAGAGATGTATGATGGCTATTTTCACTGACATGGTGGAAAAATTCGTAGAGGTGTTCATGGATGACTTCTCAGTCTTTGGGTCATCTTATGATGATTGTTTGAAAAACCTGAACATGGTGTTGGCCCGTTGTGAAGAAACGAATTTTGTGTTAAATTGGGAGAAGTGTCTCTTTATGGTGCAGGAAGGAATTTTTTTGCGTCATAGAGTATCTAAAAGTGGCATCGAAGTTGATAAGGCAAAAGTGGAGGCAGTTGAAAAAATACCTCAACCAATATCAGTTAAGGGCATCCCGAGTTTCTTGGGACACACAGGATTTTATAGGCGCTTTATTAAAGATTTTTCTAAAATTGCTACTCCTTTGTGCAGGTTGCTGGAAAAAGATGTCAAGTTCAATTTTGATGCGCCCTGCCTATAGGCATTTGAGGAGCTAAAAAAGAAATTGGTAGCTGCCCCCATAATTGTTGCACCTGATTTGTCAGTACCATTTGAACTTATTTGTGATGCAAGTGACCATGCAATTGGGGCAGTGCTAGGCCAAAAGAAAGACAAGGTGTTCTATTCCATCTACTATGAGAGTAAGACCCTTGATGATGCACAACATAATTACACCACAACTGAAAAGGAGCTGTTAGCTGTAGTGTGGGCCCTTGAAAAATTCTGGGCATATTTGGTGGGAACAAAAGTTATAGTCCATACAAATCACGCAGCAATCAGGTATTTATTTAAAAAGAAATAATCTAAAGCTAGATTGATGCGCTGGGTTTTATTGTTGCAGGAATTTGATGTGGAGATAAGAGACCGAAAGGGCACTGATAACCAAGTAGCTGATCATCTGTCAAGGCTGGAAAATCATGATCATGTTGAGGAAGGTGGAGATATTAAAGAAGTTTTTCCTGATGAGCAGCTTTTTGCTATAACCCAAGACCCTCCTCCATGGTATGCAGACTTTGTGAATTATTTGGTGAGTGGGGTACTTCCTCNATGGTGGAGATATTAAAGAAGTTTTTCCTGATGAGCAAATTTTTGCTATAACCCAAGACCCTCCTCCGTGGTATGCTGATTATGTGAATTATCTGGTGAGTGGGGTACTTCCCCCGGAAATAGATACTGAAGCAAGAAATAGGTTCTTACGCGATGTGAAGTTTTACTACTAGGATGAGCCCTACCTATACAAAGAATGTGGTGATCAGTTAATGAGGAAATGTATTCCTGATAAAGAAGTGGAACTTGTGTTGTATGATTGTCATGCATCACCATATGGTGGCCATCATGGTGGCGATACAACATCGGCGAAAGTGCTACAATCTGGTTTGTTCTTGCCAATGCTATTCAAAGATACCCACACATTTGTTAAAAAGTGTGACCAGTGCCAGAGAACAGGAACGATAACAAGGAAGCACGAGATGTCTTTGAATAATATCTTGGAGGTAGNCAAATACATTTTGCTGGCAGTTGACTACGTATCAAAATGGGTGGAGGCAATTGCATTGCCGACGAATGATGCCATGGTTGTCGCTGCGTTTGTGAAGAAGAATATATTCTCCAGATTTGGTACTCCGCGTGACTTGATTAGTGATGAAGGAACCCACTTTTGAAATCTGTTGTTGAATAACCTTTTAGCTAAATATGGGGTCCGTCATTGAGTTGCAACAACATATCACCCTCAAACAAGTGGACAAGTAGAGGTATACAACAGATAAATTAAGCAAATATTAGAGAAAACGGTGAGTGTGAATAGGAAAGATTAGGCTGCTAAGTTAGATGGTGCCTTATGGGCATACATAACAACAAACAAAACACCAATTGGGGCATCACCGTACAAGCTGGTCTATGGGAAGGCATGTCACTTGCCCGTAGAGCTTGAACATAAGGCATATTGGGCCATGAAGAAGCTAAACATGAACCTTGAAGCCTCGGGTGAGAAAAGATTGCTGCAGTTGGATGAATTGGATGAGTTCAGGTTGCACTCATACAAAAATGCCAAACTTTACAAAGAAAAGACCAAGAGATGGCATGACAAACATATAAAGCTGCGTCATTTTGAGCCATGCCAACATGTATTATTATTCAATTCTAGGCTTAGACTGTTTCCTGGAAAGCTGAAATCGAGATGGTCAGGCCCATTTGAGATAGTGAGAGTCACCCCATATGGTGCACTTGAGTTGCGAGCTATACACGGTGAAAGAAAATTTTTAGTGAACAGACATAGAGTCAAACACTATTGGGGTGGTACCATAAATTATGAGAAGACCAAGGTCGTGCTCGCTGATTAGTGAGGCGAGAGTCTGCGTCATGCCGCGATGTTAAATCAGGCGCTTGTTGGGAGGAAACCCAGCCTATATATCTTTTCATTATTTTTTTAGTGTCAGTTTTGTGTTGTTTTTATTTTGCAGAATAGGGGAAGTCTGAGTACCCAAAAGTTGAAGCTGAGGGTCATGTTTGAGCTTAAGTATGGGGTCATCCCGACTCTAAAGATTGAGAATCATGTCCGGGCTATGCCCGAGAGGGTATCAGGAAGTATTTCTCACCCTTGTCTTTATGTTTTTCTTTGTGATCATGCATCGAGGACTATGCATAACATAAGTGTGGGGTGGGGAAACTACTTTCTGAAGTGTAATTGTATAAAATTATTGTTTTTTTAGAAATATCTCAGATTTTTAACGCCAGAAAGATTTTTTTTATTTTTTGTAGGATAGTTAGGTAGTATCCCTTGGTTTTTCTTTGGGAAACGGTTCTTTTCCAAGGGTTTAACTTGAACCGGGCACTTTAATTTTTTTTAGAATAGTTAGGAAGAAACTGAGTAACTTAGAGATACCCATTGACATGTTTGGTGCCGGCATATTAGGTTATGACATACATTCTGCTTTCCTTTATATTTGGTTTGACATGTGATGCCTGAGTAAAAATAAATAGCCTATTTTGTGACGCCTTAGCTCAGTTGTTTGACTTGTATGCTACATAGTGTAATATTGCTTAATTCTCTCAATTTTGTGTGCTTGCTTGACTTGAGAGTTGAATAAAACCGTTGTGATTGAGTCATGTGCAATGTGTGAGTGAGGTTTAGTGATTTTCTATGCTATCCTGTGTAGTCTAGAACTTGCCCCGTGTGTTAATCGAAGCGAAATTGTAGGTTATGCTAGTCTAGGAGATGACGTAGGCATTTTCTTGCTTGATCATGGATGTGCTTGTCACATAAAAATTAAAAATTTCCATTGCTAGCCCCTTTGAGCCGTTTGAGCTTTTCTTTGGTACCCACATTACAAGCCATACCCCTATTTTGTTCTTAAATGTAGATTTTTGCACCTTTTCCTCCTAAGTCACTTAGTCGCTAAAAGAAGTAAGGTGAGATAGTGTGGATTAACTATTGAGTGGAGCCATGGAAAGGCCTGTTAGTGCACTAAAAATTGTATTCATAAGTCATTAGCCATTGAATCTTCATCTATGGAGTGTGTGTAGGAAAGAAAGAAAAAAATGATAGCAAAAGTATATACAAAAAGATACACACCTCCAAGTTTTTATTAATTTGTGCTAGTGAAAATATAGAAGTGCTTAATTGAAAAAGGGCTATGTTGAATATGAATTGTGGCAAGGGAATTGGTTGAGAAGAATATGTGTT